>JAWPHD010013294.1:0-69308 GCA_037043455.1 Cyrtodaria siliqua
CTGTTGATAATATATACTCCTCAAAACATTTTAACTCTTTTTGCAGTTTTTAAGTTGAAATTCTTTATTTAACAATTGTTACTTGAACCGAACGTATTAACTTTGATATGGATATAAAATACATAATATTCAAGAGTAAGTAATAATTATTATTATTGTTCTTTTTTGTGGTCCTTGTTTTAATAAACTCGTTCTGATACAATTAAATTACTCGTATATTTCGTAAACATCTCGTAAACATCATCAAGTTTGTACTGATAAGCTTAAATTGAGTTTCGTATATGTCTCTTATCACGTTGGTACTTCTAAGATATTATATTTCGCAAAATATTAAAATCAAGTTGGTCCTGATGAGGAATTTTATCTCGCAAATAATTAATATCAAGTTCGTCCTGATGAGGTAATATATCTCGCAAACAATTAATATCAATTTGGTCTTGATGAGGTATTATATCTCGCAAATAATTAATATCAAGTTCGTCCTAATGAGGTATTATATCTCGCAAATAATTAATATCAATTTGGTCTTGATGAGGTATTATATCTCGCAAATAATTAATATCAAGTTGGTTGGTCCTGATGAGGTATTACTTCTCGCAAATAATTAATATCAAGTTGGTTGGTCCTGATGAGGTATTATATCTCGCAAATACTTAATATCAAGTTGGCCCTGATGAGGTATTATATCTCGCAAATAATTAACATCAAGTTGGTCCTGATGAGGTATAATATCACGCAAACAATTAATATCAAGTTGGCCCTGATGAGGTATTGTATCTCACAAATATGGTCCTGATGAGGTATTACATCTCGCAAATAGTTAATATCAAGTAGTCCTGACGAGTATTATATCTCGCAAATAATTAATATCAAGTTGGTACTGGCTTATATATTATATCTCGCAAACAATTAATATCAAGTTGGTCCTGATGAGGTATTATATCTCGCAAATAATTAATATCAAGTTGATCCTGATGAGGTATTATATCTCGCAAATACTTAATATCAAGTTGGTCCTGATGAGGTATTATATCTCGCAAATAATTAATATCAAGTTGGCCCTGATGAGGTATTATATCTCGCAAATAATTAATACCAACTTGGCCCTGATGAGATATTATATCTCGCAAATAATTAATATCAACTTGGCCCTGATGAGATATTATATCTCGCAAATAATTAATATCAAGCTGGCCCTGATGAGGTATTTTATCTCGCAAATACTTAATATCAAGTTGGCCCTGATGAGGTATTATATCTCGCAAATAATTAATATCAAGTTGGTCCTTCTCGCAAATAATTAATATGAAGTTGGTCTTGATGAGGTATTACATCTCGCAAATAATTAATATCAAGTTGGTCCTTCTCGCAAATACATAATATCAAGCTGGTCCTGATGAGGTATTATATCTCGCAAATAATTAATATCAAGTTGGTCCTTCTCGCAAATAATTAATATCAAGTTGGTCCTGATGAGGTATTATATCTCGCAAATAATTAATATCAAGTTGGTCCTTCTCGCAAATAATTAATATCAAGTTGGTCCTGATGAGGTATTACATCTCGCAAATACGTAATATCAAGTTGGTCCTGATGAAATATTATATCTTGCAAATACTTAATATCAAGTTGGCGCTAATGAGGTATTATATCTCGTAAATATCTCATATCAAGCCGTTACTGATGAGGTATTATATCTCGCAAATAATTAATATCAAGCTGGCCCTGATGAGGTATTTTATCTCGCAAATATTTAATATTAAGTTGGTCCTGATGAGGTATTATATCTCGCAAATAATTAATATCAAGTTGGTCCTTCTCGCAAATAATTAATATCAAGTTGGTCCTGATGAGGTATTATATCTCGCAAAAAATTAATATCAAGTTGGTCCTTCTCGCAAATAATTAATATCAAGTTGGTCCTGATGAGGTATTACATCTCGCAAATACGTAATATCAAGTTGGTCCTGATGAAATATTATATCTCGCAAATACTTAATATCAAGTTGGCGCTAATGAGGTATTGTATCTCGTAAATATCTCATATCAAGCCGTTACTGATGAGGTATTATATCTCGCAAATAATTAATATCAAGTTGGTCCTGATGAGGTATTATATCTCGCAAATAATTAATATGAAGTTGGTCCTGATGAGGTATCATATCTCGCAAATACTTAATATCAAGTTGGTCCTGATGAGGTATTACATCTCGCAAATACTTAATATCAAGTTGGCTCTGATGAAGTATTTTATCTCGCAAATACTTAATATCAAGTTGGCCCTGATGAGGTATTATATCTCGCAAATAATTAATATCAAGTTGGCTCTGATGAAGTATTTTATCTCGCAAATACTTAATATCAAGTTGGCCCTGATGAGGTATTATATCTCGCAAATAATTAATATGAAGTTGGTCCTGATGAGGTATCATATCTCGCAAATACATAATATCAATATCAAGTTGGCCCTGATGAGGTATTATATCTCGCAAATAATTAATATCAAGTTGGTCCTTCTCGCAAATAACTAATATCAAGTTGGTCCTGATGAGGTATTACATCTCGCAAATACGTAATATCAAGTTGGTCCTGATGAAATATTATATCTCGCAAATACTTAATATCAAGTTGGCCCTAATGAGGTATCATATCTCGCAAATGTTGGCCCTAATGAGGTATCATATCTCGCAAAAAATTAATATCAAGTTGGTCCTAATGAGGTATTATATCTCGTATATATCTCATATCAAGCTGGTACTGATGGGATATCATACCTCGTAAATCTTTCATATCAAGCTGGTATTGAATATATATTATGTCTCGAAAATAATTAATATCAGGTTGGTCCTGATGATGTATTATATCTCGTAAATAATTAATATCAAGCTGGCCCTGATGAGCTATTTTATCTCGCAATTACTTAATATCAAGTTGGCCCTGATGAGGTATTATATCTCGCAAATAATTAATATCAACTTAGTCCTGATGAGGTATTATATCTCGCAAATAAGTAATATCAAGTTGGTCCTGATGAGGTATTATATCTCGCAAATAATTAATATCAACGTGGCCCTGATGAGTATTATATCTCGCAAATAATTAATACCAAGCTGGCCCTGATGAGGTATTTTATCTCGCAAATACTTAATATCATGTTGGCCCTGATGAGGTGTTACATCTCGCAAATAATTAATATGAAGTTGGTCCTGATGAGGTATTATATCTCGCAAATACTTAATATGAAGTTGGTCCTGATGAGGTTTTATATCTCGCAAATAATTAATATCAAGTTGGTCCTGATGAGGTTTTATATCTCGCAAATAATTAATATCATGTTGGCCCTGATGAGGTGTTACATCTCGCAAATAATTAATATCAAGTTGGTCCTGATGAGGTAATATATCTCGCAAATACTTAATATGAAGTTGGTCCTGATGAGGTTTTATATCTCGCAAATAATTAATATCATGTTGGCCCTGATGAGGTGTTACATCTCGCAAATAATTAATATCAAGTTGGTCCTGATGAGGTATTATATCTCGCAAATACTTAATATGAAGTTGGTCCTGATGAGGTTTTATATCTCGCAAATACTTAATATCAAGTTGGCCCTGATGAGGTATTTTATCTCGCAAATACTTAATATCATGTTGGCCCTGATGAGGTGTTACATCTCGCAAATACTTAATATCAAGTTGGCCCTGATGAGGTATCATATCTAGCAAATACTTAATATCAAGTTAGTCCTGATGAGGTATTATATCTCGCAAATACTTAATATCAAGTTGGCCCTGATGAGGTATTTTATCTCGCAAATACTTAATATCATGTTGGCCCTGATGAGTTGTTACATCTCGCACATACTTAATATCAAGTTGGCCCTGATGAGGTATCATATCTAGCAAATACTTAATATCAAGTTGGCCCTGATGAGGTATTACATCTCGCAAATAATTAATATCAAGTTGGTCCTGATGAGGTATTATATCTCGCAAATAATTAATATGAAGTTGGTCCTTCTCGCAAATAATTAATATGAAGTTGGTCCTGATGAGGTATTACATCTCGCAAATACATAATATCAAGTTGGTCCTGATGAAGTTTTATATCTCGCTAATAATTAATATCAAGTTGGTCCTGATGAGGTTTTATATCTCGCAAATAATTAATATCAAGTTGGTCCTTCTCGCAAATAATTAATATGAAGTTGGTCCTGATGAGGTATTACATCTCGCAAATACATAATATCAAGTTGGTCCTGATGAAGTATTATATCTCGCTAATAATTAATATCAAGTTGGTCCTGATGAGGTATTATATCTCGCAAATAATTAATATCAAGTTGGTCCTGATGAGGTATTATATCTCGCAAATAATTAATATGAAGTTGGTCCTTCTCGCAAATAATTAATATGAAGTTGGTCCTGATGAGGTATTACATCTCGCAAATACATAATATCAAGTTGGTCCTGATGAAGTTTTATATCTCGCTAATAATTAATATCAAGTTGGTCCTGATGAGGTTTTATATCTCGCAAATAATTAATATCAAGTTGGTCCTTCTCGCAAATAATTAATATCAAGTTGGTCCTTCTCGCAAATAATTAATATGAAGTTGGTCCTGATGAGGTATTACATCTCGCAAATACATAATATCAAGTTGGTCCTGATGAAGTATTATATCTCGCTAATAATTAATATCAAGTTGGTCCTGATGAGGTATTTTATCTCGCAAATAATTAATATCAAGTTGGTCCTTCTCGCAAATAATTAATATGAAGTTGGTCCTGATGAGGTATTACATCTCGCAAATACGTAATATCAAGTTGGTCCTGATGAAGTATTATATCTCGCAAATAATTAATATCAAGTTGGCCCTAATGAGGTATTATATCTCGTAAATATCTTAATCAAGCCGTTACTGATGGGATATCATACCTCGTAAATCTTTCATATCAAGCTGGTATTGAATTAATATTATGTCTAGAAAATAATTAATATCAAGTTGGCCCTGATGAAGTATTATATCTCGTATGTATCGTATCAAGTTTGTACTAAATATATATATCTAGCAAATATCAAGCATACACTGTGTTTTCTTTCAGGCTCTTGACCGATACAAAGATGGACATACACAAGTTGCCAGGAAGATTTCATACGTTTCCATTGTGTTTGTAAGTTTGACATTGATAATCGCGTTTTTGGTGATAGCGGTTCCCTGGATTTATTTAACATCGTAAGGTTTCTGCGGGAAGGATTGCTTATATACATTGGAGTACATCACATACATATTGTATATAAAACGTTCATTAAACATTAATTACGGTACGGTCTAGACGTTCCGTAACATTTAGATACGGTGTATACCAACAATATGGAAACGGTATAGACTTTGGCACAATAAAGTAATGGGATACAGTAGCGATATAAACACGCATTTTTATTTCATTTTTTTTTTCATCTGCAATGGAATCTTCTTTTATAGAGGAACATGTATGTCCTGCAGAATAATAACAGCATAATGATAGAAACCATATCGGATTCATCCCGTAGTAGTTTCGTATAATGTTTTTGAAATATTTTAACAAAATATGGTTTTAAAAAATTGTCTTATATGGGGTTAGAACCCTGAACGTTCATGCCAGTAGACAAGTAATAGACGTCGTTCTAAACAGTTGCGCATAGTTGCACCTCAACTTCATACTAAAGAAACTAACACGCCAAATAACGGCAAAATTACACTACATTATCGAAACCCTATCCAGGTGTTCAGGTCATCTAATAATGTATATGTGCCGACTGAAAGTACAGTTTTTTTTTTTAGCTCTACTGGCCTTATGGGGTGGCGATTTGTCCGTCGTCCGTCCGTCGTCCGTCCGTTAAGAGAGTATGAGTGTTGACCTTTGGAAACGGCCGAACACGATACATACGAAATATTGCAGTCTCGGTTTGATTGAGACTGTTCATGCTCGTTAACATGATAGGGCTTCATTTTTCATCCGAACTTTTTCAAACTTTACCAGATTATTGATATCAATGAAAGCTCGGACCATTTACACCGGAGTTATGGCCCTTGATGTTCTGATATATGCTATAATTTGGCTTCGTTAACACGATAGGGCCTTCATTTTCCATCCAATATTTTTCAAATTTTACCAGATTGTTGATATTAATGAAAGCTCGGAAGAGTTCGTAAACCAGCCAGTTCGGACCAGCAACACCGGAGCTATGGCCCTTGATTTAGTTAAAATTGCTATATTTTGCCTCGTTAACGCGATAGGGACTTCATTTTCCATCCGATCTTTTTAAATCTTTATCAGATTATTGATATTAATAAAAGCACGGACGAGTTAAAAAATCAGCCGTATCGGACCAGTAATACCAGAGTTATGGCCCTTGATTTAGTTAAACATGCTGTCATGCTGTATACGATAGGGCTTCATTTTTCATCCGATCTTTTTCAAACTGTACCAGATTGCTACTATCAATTGAATCTTGGACAAGTTTGATAACCAACCAAATCGGACCAGAAACACCGGAGTTATGGCCCTTGATTTAGTTAAAATTGCTTTATTTTTCCTCGTTCAACGCGATAGGGCCTTCATTTCTCAACCGATCTTTTTCAAGCTTTACCAGATTCTTGTTATTAATAAAAGCTCGGACGAGTTCGAAAACCAGTCAGATCGGACCATTTGCACCGGAGTTATGGCCCTTGATTTTCTGAAATATGCTATAATTTGTCCTCGTTAACACGTTAGGCCTTCATTTTTCATCCGACCTTTTTTCAAATTTTACAGGATTGTTGATATCATTGAAAACTCAGATGAGTTTAAAAACCAGCCAGATCGGAACAGGAACACCAGAGTTATGGCCCTTGATTTAGTTAAAAATGCTGTATTTTGCCTCGTTAAGATGATAGGGCCCTCATTTTTCATCCGATCTTTATCAAACTGTACCAGATTGTTACTATCAATGAAACCTTGGATAAGGTTGAAAACCAACCAAATTAGATTAGTAACACCGGAGTTATGGCCCTTGAATATTAGTTCAAAGATGCTGTATTTTGACTCGTGAAGACGATAGGACCTTCATTTGGCCGGATTTCAGCGAAACTTCTCAGGCATTATCAGGACCAAGCCTAGTTGTACATATCGTCACTGTGTTCTGGTTGAATGATTTGGTGGAGTTACGGTTCTTTAAAGGTTTTAATTCACAAACTTTGTCTGGACTGTTTCTACTGAACCCCTGCCCGGATTTCAACGAACCTTTTTAGGGATTATTAGTACCAGATCTAGTTGTGCATATTGTGGCCATGTTCCGGTTGAATGAATTTTGGTGGAGTTATGACTCTTTAATGTTTAAGTACACAAATATTGTTTGGACTAGTTTTCCTGGATTTTAACGAAACTTTTCAGGGATGATCGCTACCAATCTTAGTTGTGCATATCATCACTGCGTTATGGTTGAAATATTGTTGGCGGAGTTATGGCCCTTTAAAGGTTTTAATATACAATATTTGTCCGGACTAGTTCTCCTGAACCCCTGGCCGGATTTCAATGAAACTTGGCAAGGAAGACCAGTATCAAGCCTAGTTGTGCATATCGTTGCCTTGCTTTAAACAATATTTATCGTAATGTTCACATATTATATACAAATTATAATAGTAAGGATCTGAAAACAAGCTTATCAAAGCTTATATAAATCCATCTCCTTTCAGAGAAGTCACATTTTGATATGGCTAAGTAGCGTACATATTTTAATCATGAAAAGTTAGAAAATGAAGCAGGATACAATAATCACGGATAAGGAATCAGAATAGTAGCTGAGTATAGCTGAGTACAAACATGAGAACGTTAAGAAGCTGCATTATATACAGCATATTCAAGGCTGCTATTTTAAGAAAGTTGTTATGAGAAAACGAGGAGAAATACATGCGCATACAATTCAACACCGGTGTGTACCCTAAAAGCCCCCGCCCCGCTACCTAGAACAAATATTCTTAACCGTACGTTTGGATATTCAGGAATGGTAGTGAAACATGAATGTCGTTGACATAAGAAATTCACATTCTTTAATTACATTTAAGATTAAATACAAATCCTTTCTTTTAATGAAAGAATGAAACTTCATTGTATTTTGTAACCTTACATTACACGTATAATACATGTGTCTGTCTGGTTGAAGTTATATAATAATGCATGTACTGTGGTATCTTCACTGTATGCATTTATTGTAAATTGTGTAGTTTTATAGATGGCCATATTGTAAACAAGACTTTTTTTGTAAATGCTATGCCTTAATATGTTACCTTCTTGAAAGTTATTATTATTATTATTATTATTATTATTATTATCAACAATCAAGTATAAACTGGTGTCATCAGCAAATAGCCTTATGTTGGAGTCGATTTCAGTAACAATATCGTTGATGTAAATCAAGAAAAGTATCGGACCTAAAATAGAACCTTGCAGAACACCGGCTGTGGTTTTATTCCAAATTGATGTTACATTGTTAAAAACGACGCGTTGCTGTCTGATAGATAAGTATGAAGAAAACCAACCAAGAAGCTTTCCAGTTACTCTGATTGCGTTAAGTTTGAGCAGTAGTCCTTCATGCCATACCCGATCGAAAGCTCTGAATATGTCGCAAAATATTACTCGGATTTATTTTCCTTCGTCTAGAGCTTTACAGAATGCCTTGTAGAGATATGTAAGTTAGTTTATAGTAGTATCACCTGGAATAAATCCTGATTAGGCAGAGGTAAGTATGCCGTGTCTGGATAAGAAGTTAAATAAATACTTGAACACACATCTACCCATAGTTTTACTTATACAGCTTAATAGTGAAATAGGTCGATAGTTACTTGGGTTATAGGGGTCGTCTTTTTTGAATGTAGGAGTTACATTTGCTTGTTTTCATGGGGATGGGTAGTAGGAGGTCTGCAATGACATGTTAAAATACATCGAGAGCAGGATTGAGAGTTCGACAGAGCCTCCTTTGAGTAGTCTGCGACTGATTAAATCAGGCTCAGAAGCTTTTGACACGTCTAGATTTCTGAGAATGTCCAAAACGTCTTGGGGTGTAATCGTTATTTCAGATAGTTTTGAACTGGATTTATAATTGGTGGTAATTGTGTATCCTTGTCGTCAACAGAGGATTGGCTACAAAAAAAGGTGTTTAATAGGTCTGCTTTTTCACAATCGTCGGTAGCTTCGATATTATTGTGGAATAGCGTAAGCATTTTATGTGTTTGCTGCTGTTGGCGGGATAGCTAATTTATATAGTATATAACAATGTTACGATCTGCAATCTGATTGGTTCTTATCATTTTGCGATAGCTCTTTCCTTTGGATATCCTACTGAATTGTTCGACTTGTTAACGGTTATTGAACGCTTTTACCATAGCAACAGTGACAGCTGTACATGCTGTTAATATTATTTTATTGCGGATCCTTCATTTAAAATGTTATCCAATCGTCTTAACATAACAATAAAAATATATGCGTTTAGCAGTTTCAGTAAAATATATCCCGACCAAAATCTATACTAATCTTAATGCCAAGGTTTAATAAATAAAAATTGTCAGCTTGTAGCGTTATTTACTACTTGTTTTCATTGAATTATTTATCTTCTTATGCACTATTGCATTCTAAGTGTTTTGCAATGGCAAGTACAACGCCATTCAAATGTTGCGAACAGTTTAATTTGCGAACAGTTTAACGATAAACTTCACTACGGTATTTGGGATACATAGCTCACTACGAAGTTCGCCCTATGTAGGCATGCTAGTACTTATGAATACGGAAGAAGTAAAACCCAGAAAATATGTTCAATATGACCACGTTAAAAGGGCACATGACAATAAATAGAGATGCCGTTGCAGTACCTGCTGTAAGAAAAACTGCTGGAGGGCAAAGCTTCAGAGACAAACCTCTAAAAAGCATATATGAGTGAGTGAAGGGTTTAGTTCCTTATGTTTAAGATGACGATACAATCGGTTTGTTTTGTTCATGGTATATATACTAATATTATTGTTGTTCATTGTTAACCTTCATGTTGTTTTATTAAATGACATACACTTGTTTTTGTTTTACTTGGTAGTTTTTGACTGCAGTGAGTAATTACTCATCGGATTTAAAATGAATGAGTAACAAGGAACCCGTTAAGAGTAAACATTTTTTTTAGTTTATGCTTTCAAAATGGATGTGAATTAACACATTTTAAAAGAAACAAATATTCTTATTAAATGGAAGTCAAATAAAAACAAAGAAACACTGTATGACCTTAATTTTAGACACATGCTTGGAACAATTTTCATCCTGTAAATATGGAATAAACTGTTCCAAAGGACAATACATACAAATATAATACTCAAGATTTTTAAAAGTTATGAATATTTGTAATAGGTTGATGAGTAATGATACAGTTTTAAAAAACTGATTTTTTTTGTAAAAATAGTATGAGTAAAATACTCAAAAACTCAGCTTATCTACAGCTCTGTGAACATGCAGTGTTACCGACACAGAACAAATAGCGATTTTCTAAAGAGGTGCAGAGGTCAATAGCACAGCAAGATCACCTAGTAAAAGGCCATGTTTATAATATAATCGCTTCTCCGTTTGGGTAAAAATGTCTCATTACAAGACACATACGAAATGTTTAGAACTGTTTTGTTTATTTGAGAAACACCATAACATCTAACATCTAATAATTAAGTGAAACAAGAACCGGGTTAAACTGATTCCCAAGATATATTTTTAGAAATATAATATTTACTGGCAAAATGTTTTGCTCTGGATTTCCTAATTTCACGTGCAGCCCATAACATATTGCCTGGTGCTCAGGCCAGGGAATGGTGTTAGGTTTACTTATAGATTATATAATAATATATACAATTCTTATACATGTGTAGTTAAATGAAGATTCTTTAAACACATTTCAGTCATTATATACATAGTGTTTAAATAGTACAAAAACTGTTTTCTGTTCCATTAAAAGTAAGCTTATTTCTGTAACACGGTTTGAAATTTAAAAATATGTGTGCTCTGTAAATTTCACGAAATAGAAGACGAAATGCATGTTGTTATGAAATGTTCGTATCATACTAACTTACGCAATCAATACACTACCAAAATTCCTTAACGTGAAATTCACGTGAAAAAAATATAACGTGAAATTCACGTTAAGTTCACGTGAAATTCACATGAAAAGGTAACAATTCACTAACGTTAACTAACGTTAAATTATTTTCAACGTGAAATTCATGTGAAAAAAAATAACGTGAAATTCACGTTAAGTTCACGTGAAATTCACATGAAAAGGTAACAATTCACTAACGTTAAATTATTTTCAACGTGAAATTCATGTGAAAAAAAAATAACATGAAATTCACGCGAAATTTACATGAAAAGGTAACAATATACTAACGTTAGATTATTTTCAACGTGAAATTCATGTGGAAAAACAACGTGAAATTCACATGAAATTCATGTGAAAATGTAAACCATTAAGTAACGTGAATTTATTTTTAACGTGAATTTCACGTGAAAAAATAAAACAGAGAACTGTAATTTGTAACTGTAAATTTATCTTTTTATTACATGCTATTTGATTTTAATACCATATTATAACACTCTTAGAGTAAGTGAGATTTATATACACATTTCATATTACAAGTTTATAATATTTTGATAGTTAACAAGGAAAACAGGTTCATATTCCCTGCCTGGAAATTATATTTCTCGAGCCATTATTTAATCAGGGGTGTAGCTGGATGTATCTGATGGGGTTCCAAGGGGCAACCGCCCCTTGGTCAGGGGGGCTCTTGACGATCGTAGATTTCATGATTTTTAGCTTAGATTAAATGTATGTATAATTGAAGCAAAAGAAATCGCACATGTAAAGTCAATTCAAATAGTATACATGTATTTATATTTTGTAGAACAAATTAAAACAAGGGCACAACATCTCTGCTGGGAATATGTTACCCCTAATCTCCTACCCCACTTCGGATTTTATTGCATTTTCGGACCATTTATTTTTTTCATTTTTTCTGACGAACTGTACGTCCGGGCGTACGGGCCTGTTAATTATTTCTTGAGGGCTATTCCATTAAAACATACCTGGGACACCAGGAAGGCAATTTAATAAACATCTATGGGTGAATCCTGTTTTCTGAAATTTGGTTCTTTAAACTCAACTTTGCATCTATGAATGGGTGTTCAATTTCAAAAGTGCCTTCCTGGGGTCACATGTATGTTTTAATGGAATAGCCCTGACAGGATCTTTAAAATTAACATAAACAATACAGTCATTGTGATATGAAGATGGTGGTGGGGTTGAGTTGCTTTTTAAATAATTATTCGAGTTATCTGGGGAACGAAACAATTCTTCCAATGTCGACGCATGGATTTAAATCTATCTTGAATAATTAGCTGTCGAAACAGTGATGTTGATTAGAGCTAAAATCTGGTCTTATCAGTAATTATTGACGGGTTACTACACATGCAAATTTGTAGTAGCCTGACCGACTCGATAGGACTTTCTGGTAGCCCGGACATCCAACTTTTGATAGCCCGCGTGCTCCGGGCATGTGATTTGTCGGACCCTGTCCAGTGATAATCCGGGCATGTGATTTGTCGGACCCTGTCCAGTGATAAGCAGCAGCCTTGTGTACAAATATTAAAATAATCTGACAATATTTGTCTGAATTATCGAGCGGGAACTGTCAATCCACTTAACTTTAAGTAAAAAATTGGCATAGCTTACACAATGACTTCATAAACAGTACTTATATTGGAGAGAACATGAAGTCCAAATAAATGCTTTTATATATTTAATATGGAACTGAATAACATTATAACATTATGGTTGTTTTATAAATTGTATTTGTATGGACTACGGTAATTGTTCCAGATTGCCTCCAGTCCCTTTAAACATGCATCTGTAATCTCAATATTTGTCTTTACTGTGAGTAAGTCTATACATATTAATGAAAAACAAATTGTGATCCTCCTTATGTTTGATGTACTTTGCTATATGTTGTTGTTGCATTTTCATTCTTAAACTGTCTATTCCCTTCTCTCATATGCTCATGTTGCATCTTCCCCAGAATGGTCATGAATTACACGAAGGCACTGGATAACTGCACCAACTGGCACATACAGTATATCTCATCATCGGAACTCCACTTAAACACGTGTGCCCCATTGGGTTGTCTCCCTTATTGTCCCTTTAACACAACCACAATTTCAACCACGTTGTTAGAACCAGTCACTGGAATCAGTTGTTTCACTTTTACAATTTTTTCCTGAAATAGTGATAAAAATATGGATTTAATAATATTATTTTCTACATTTATAGAATAGCAAAAAAATTACCAAACACCCAACTTGCTTTTTAGTAATCTAAATCCCAGGCCCCTCCATAAAATAGCATTAGAACACCTCATATTGTTATTCTGGAAATGTAGTTATTTATCAATGTTGTTTTTAGTATAAAATCCTGTTTTACGGCTACAAAAGAACTTTGCATTGAAAAAAAACACTTTATAAAGTATAAAATATGTAAATCTAGATGGCTGCTGGGGTGTCACAAAACACCCAAATCTATCTATTTCCACCAAATCCACCCAAATCTACCCCTAAACATCACAAATCCACAAAAAATCTACATTATACAGTAGTGCAATGATGTTATTGTACCAAATATCACAAACAAATAAATCATTTTAGCAAAATGAAGATGTAGTTGTTAATTTGTTACCGGATTCACCATTTTTGCGTTATTTTTACACATCGTGATAACAACATCTATTATTTTTAGAAATATAATATTTACTGGCAAAATGTTTTGCTCTGGATTTACTAATTTCACGTGCAGCCCATAACATATTGCCTGGTGCTCAGACCAGGGAATGGTTCTAGGTTTACTTATAGATTATATAATAATATATACATTTCTTATACATGTGTAGTTAAATAAAGATTCTTTAAACACATTTCAATCATTATATACATAGTGTTTAAATAGTACAAAAACCGTTTTCTGTTCCGTTAAAAGAAAGCTTAGTTTGAAATTTAAAAATATGTGTGCTCTGTAAATTTCACGAAATAGAAGACGAAATGCATGTTGTTATGAAATGTTCGCAACATACTAACTTACGCAATCAATACCTTTTCGAAGCCATAGATGGTAACGTTAATAGTATTTATGTTTTCTACATACAATGTAATGAGTACACAAGGTCCTTATAAGCTAACAAAACTTTACAAATATGTGTATGAAACGTTTATTAAGAGAAAACAGTTCTTCCAGTTCTTCCAAGTTCACAACAGTGGTACATAAATATAAGCTTATTAATATTGTCCGAGTATTAACTTTCATAGCCCATCCAACCCCTTCTCCAAGAAAAGAAAACGGGCTTCGTTTGGCTATGAAATAAAAATAAGTATAAAAGTCGATCAAAAACAAGCAAAACGACAAACATTAATGGCACTGAAGGCATATGACGTCACAAACACAACATGAGTTGCAACAGGGCTACCGCCTTGGAACGGTCAGTGGCAAAAAAGGCCGCAGAGGGTTTAAACCAGGTTCTAGGGAGCACCAAACATCTCACTTACCCTACTGTCAAAACTATAAAACGGGACAGGGTAAATAAAGAAATCTCCACCATGAACTATTCTCTAACCAACAAGGCAGCATTAATATGCAATATAAGTAAAGCACAAAAATGTTCGTGTATATATAAATACCACAAATAAGGTACTCAATGACTTGGCAGAAGCCAGAGCAACAAGAGAATAAACCATTGAGGGCACGTCAAGACAAGAATGCAGACAAACATCAAATGTCACCGTCCTTTTGGGCGGTGGGTAGACGTCATCGTGGGGTCCACAGCCTGTCCGGTCATCGCATAATTAAAGAGGAAAGCATCGGAAAGCAAAGTGGAGAGCTGTAGTTGGGTCCACCACCAATAGGGTCATAACCCCTTTTGATAAACCTTTTAACAAGTTTAACAAAGATAGCATGAAAGTGATCATGACGGCTTAAAAAGTTTGCATATTGTACAATTGAAACATAGGTAATTTTAATAGGTAATTTTAAACAGATTATCGCATTTTTCCAGTAAAAAATGTGTTTAAACACGTTTTATTGTCGAAATATCCGTCATAAAATCTTACTAATATAAACTTTCTCATCGCTTAATGGAATAAATCGGGACCACGTAATGATTCAGAACACATACCTAATAACACACAGATGGGACAATACGCAAATTATCTAAATTTCATGTGGCACTATGCGAAAAATTCACAAATTATTTCCCAACTTTAAAAACACATATCTTTAAGAGTTTTATAGATACAAGTTTCATTCATGCGAAATCCCATCACAAATTTAATTTTCTTTCCAATGGTAGTATGTTTCTTTCTCTTACATTTAGAGCAAAAATGAAATTTCACGGAAACTTTGACTATATCAATTCCTTGATTTTTAAGAGAAAAGCGAAAAATGATGACATTTTTAACTTTAAACATCTTTTTATACAATTTCGTATTTTCAAAATACACATACATTATTATAATCCCATTTTGCTAATCACTATGAATCTTTTGAATGTATTGCAATCAAAATCAGTGAATAATTGAGAGAGGAGAAAGAAGGAAAAGTTAAGGTGTCACGTGATATTTTGGTTACTTCATCGTTTCCTATCTGTATATTAATATGTCTGTGTTCAGAAATAGTCATTATGCATTCCACTGTACTATAGTGTTTCAATATTTGTTACTATATTTGTTTGTCTCATTATCTTCTTTTGTCACTTTTTCATTTAATAAAATATATAATCAAAGCACTGTGTCGCAAGATGACTCTAGTGGTTGGGGCTAACTCAGGAAAGAATCAATGACGGTGAATGCATTTACATAAGTTTAATGCAACTTTTAAAATATGATAAATATATACAATTATCTAAAAAAACAAGCGAATTCACAGATGAAATATGAAAAGAATGTTCTCATGAACGTTTAAGACGTTCTTAGTATTGTAACAAATACTGAATGTGTCGACTGATTATATACGACACTAAAGTGTTGTTAGATTTAAAACAATGTTGATCTATGATCTAGCGCGATAACTGCGATGCGCGATAACTGTGATGCGCGATAACTGCGATGCGCGAGAGCTCATGGAGATGATGATGCGCGAATACAATGGGTGATTGTCATCAAATGCCTTCTATAAGGGTTGATGACGCGATGTAATGATGATTACCTCCACTGGATGATGTTCCTCCAGTGAGGACTCCTTGTGTCCCGGGGGTTGTCGCTACTAGAATCTGGCCATGCTGCACAGGTACGGGGACCATCTCCACCACTCTTAAACGTTAATCGTGGAAGCTTAGCTCCACTCCGGAAGGCTTACATCCACACCTGGATGGCTAATATCCAACCCTGGATGGCTTATATCCAACCCTGGATGGCTTAGGTTGTAATTATACATACGTTTTAGATGTCGGTTGATAAACATAACAATCTTATCATTATCCAAACAAATCATTATTTAATAAATATATGTAAGCTGTACTTATGATGAGTATCAATGTATACATATTCTACAACGTCATGTATACGCCATGTACGTCGCTGTTAATCAATGCCCCTAATACAACGCTATGTATACGCGTCGAACATTTATACTAGTCACTCATCCCATTGTTAACTAATGCACCTAATATCCACTGTTATCAATCCAATCGTGTATTACAATCACTGAGTTATACGCCAACGTTAACTAATGTACCTATTATACAACGTTATCAAATTAATATTGTTTTACAATTAATGATCAATTACAATAATTACATGTCGTAACCATCAAACAAGATGGCGCCGCCCACTGAATACAAATGTACGATACAAGTTAATAAAATAAATACTGACCACATATTGCCTGTGAATTTCGCCGTCCAACTCCGGCTCCAAACAAAGCAACTATCAAGCAAATCCCGGCCAGAACTAGAAGACAACGGATTTTATAGCAAACGTTACGCCCAAGCCATTATTTTCCCCGTTCAGTCCGTGACATACGTGGCTAAATTCGCAGTATTAAAATCTACACGAAAGGCCCCTTACACACTTTTGCCGTTTAAGGAAGATAGACCTATACGTTTACATGCATCAGCACAAAACTAAACTTATTACACGGCCTCTCTGGCGGCCACTTAAAATGTGTACCCTTTTACGTGTTACATGAATATATCATGGATATTGTGAATTTGTTTCAACTCAACAGTAGATTAGGGTGTAACTAACAGCTTACAAGAGCTATGTACGACCAATACGCTCTACCTGTGACATTTTGTGACACACTGAAAGTGCCACTCAGAAAGAATTGATCAAAATCAAATTCCGAAAAAAACAGGTTTGCGTACTAAGGTGGTGAACATATTATTGAAATCGGATGAGGCATTACCAAACTAATAGGACCGGACGGAAGGACAGACGGACGACGGCAATTCTATATCCCTCCGCTTAATCCGTGGGGAATAAAAATGAATCTATGCAGAAATGTTTAAATTTGATAGGTGTCAAAGAGGAATAAATGTCAGAGAAAGTTGTTCACAAAATACGTATACATGAGATCTCGGTTCCTTTCGAAAACCAATCAGATTCAATCATGCATGACAGAGTTATCACCCCTTGAATGTCTGAAACAAAGACGTTTTCGGTGGCGATATGGCTAAAAAGAAAACAAACTTTATTGGATTACGGTAAGTATAAATAATATAATGGTGTTCTTTGGTTTCTAGTAGAAATTCGTTGTGCGCCAGAATTCCCACTACTTAGGACAATTGCCGGAGTGTGTGTGGTGTGGACGCGATGGGTGGTTGTGGGGACAAAATAATGTCGTTTATTTTATAGACAAGTATATATACATATAAGTAATGTGAACAATATGGAACAAATAACAGCGTTATTAAATATTTAGCGTACTCTTCCCACCCCTCCTATCCCATGAGCAGATGTCTGAGTTTGACGTGTTGTTTATCTTTCATAGACAGTTACATATTCCTAGTTATGTGAAAAGACGACGGAGGAAAATGAAAGTGTAACTGAATTTCAGTGGTGTAAGTCTACTGGTGTATTTGACCTGTTGGCCCTTTCTCCTGGGCCCCACGGTTGGCGTAGATAGAATGCAAGTATAAAGTTTAATCAGAATCTTCTTAACGTTTAAGTTGAGAAAAATTAAAACAAAAGAACCCATATACCCCTCCCCCATATCCCATCCCATCCCTCAACTCTTGACAGTATCATCCGAGTTTGAAATAATAAAATCGTTTTATATGTTGCTTAGCTTTTAAACGTCTTGTAAACGCCTGATAACATCGATCAGTAGTAGATAAAACGCGGTAAAAAATACACCGTTTAAGCAAACGTTTCCTTTTAATAAGGTAACAAGGAAAGTTCAAACGTTCCCAGCAACGAATTGAAGATAGTCAACTTTGTTTTGTTGACATCGTAAAAAGTTCTGACACGTTAACTAATTTATTAATTAAGTCAAATCTAGCTGAAGGAGCATTATTATAAACTTATCACATTACCTATATTTAGACACGTACGCATACATACATGTATGGAAAGTTTGAAGTTTAAACACAACCAAACGGTAGGGGTTACATAAAGGTTTGATGAACTGTAGTACAGGTCGATGTCGTTATATTTTGCAAACGGACCATCAATGATGTGTATTTAAATAAATAATTAAAAAATGTGCTTAAAGTTTAACGTTACCTCTTGGGTGCTATAGAGACAATCATTTTAAGCGATTCGTTTCCATTGTCTTGGAGAAATGTTATTATAATCCAGATACAAAGTTACGCCTCATTTTATTCTCTTTAGCTAGCTGTTATAGTGGCAAGTTATTGCCTAACTTAAAAACATTTACAATTCAGATTGGATAAAGTTTACCCCAAAATAGTGAAGTTTTGCGCGGTGTAAACTTATGTATAAGATTATACATTGTTTAGTGTATTTTGCGAGAAAACACCGGCATAAGGAAAACTTTTCCCTAAAATTGTTTACACGATTACACTTACTTTTTACTGTGTTCATTCATATGATGTTTTAAAGCTCTAATAAATCGTACTACACGTTCATTAAATTATACGCAGTAATATACGAATGATACGTAAACAGCCGTGTGAAGCACAGCAAGAGACCAATGAACACTCACTCATGTGCGTAAACAAACTGATATTTTCTACCCTTGGCATTTCTTTGTGGTTTACTGAGATCGATGGTATACAATATGTCACAGGTAAGAAACCTATCTTTCTGTCTTGTTATTAGTTACTTGTTAGTCGTATTTCTGCGTACATTTTAAAGCATGAAGTTCAACTTGTTTTTGCAAACATTTGTTAATATATATTATACATGTAATGCATCTAATTTTGAAACATTTTGCAGCATTGAACGTGCTATCAGTATTGAATTAAATTGAATAGAATAACTGAATCGGTGGGTTGGGGAGGGGCGGCGTGGTACAGTGTATAGAACTGTAGAACGGTGAACTTGAAACCAGAGGACCTGCAGGGTTCAAGCCTCACTGGCGCCACTGAGTTTCCTAAAACACTTTCCCTACGCACGTCGGATGAGGACTTAAACCAGACAGTCACGTGTATCGGAGTCTAACCCTCTGAGCCTGTTTAAGAACTAAAATAAGAGTGTAGCAGGCAGGCAGATTCCTAGCTATATTTCCCCTGTCTCTGGGGAGTCTCAAAATAACATATCATGCGTTGATGTGTTAATATGTAGCTACTTGTTTTTTCATCTGATCTTTACCAAACTTGTTCAGACTTTTAATATCACTAAAAGCTAGGACAATTTCACTGGCACTGGAGCCGCAGATATTATATAAAAAACAAACAAAAAACAATATCCCCCTATGATCTATATAACACATGGTAGACATCTTTGATATGACCAACCTCGTTTCGAAGGATGAATCTTTGTCAAATTACAGAATTGATTCAAATCCTCTACACAGTTCGTTAGGTTTGACTCCCATTTATCACATTAAATTCACAGTTCATACGAAAACGCACGCTGTGCGGAGAAATTTAAGTAAAATCGCCGATTTCTGCCGTAACAACATTTCCTACCTGATCCGCGCTTCCGGTTTTATCGAGAAGTTTCGAATGCCCAATAGGATCACCAGTTACAAAGACCCATTCGCAACTTCTCGAATATTGAACTGTTTGTACAAACGATACTTGATTAGTCTTGATCAACTTCGACGCTTGATTGTAAATACAAACGTTTGTCTTGAAAACAAGCAATCGTCGCAGATGATCTAGACTAATTAAGTCTCGGTTGTACAAACAATTAAATATTGGAGAAGTTAGTACAGCCGGAAGTGCGGATCAGGTAGGAAATGTTGTTACGGCAGAAATCGGCGATTTTACTTAAATTTCTCCGCACAGCGTGCGTTTTCGTACGAACAGTGAATTTAATGTGATAAATGTGAGTCAGACCCCTAACGAACTGTGTAGAGGATTTGAATCATTTTTGTAATTTGACAAAGATTCAGCCTTCGAAACGAGGTTGGTCATATCAAAGTGTTATATAGGTAATAGGGGGATATCTTTTTTTTATGTATAATATCTGCGGCTCCAGTGCCAGTGGACAATTTCGACAAACAGTCATAGCTAATTCACACCCATTCATACCCCGCCTCAACCACTCACTGTTTTCAAAATATATTATCCTTTATGAAGTCATCTAGGTCATAGACGAATAAGTTGACAAAATAAAATACTAGCCATGTCGGATTAGAATAGAAACAGCAGATTTATGGCTCTTGCATTATTTAAAAAGTAGATATAAAGTCGAACAGGAAATGTAACATTCTAGGACCACAGTCAACAACAAACACGACCAAAGAAACAAATTAGTACAAAAATGAATAAAAGGCAAACCTTGCGTTGGTAACAATTTAACTCCTACTACTTTCATCCCATCTTTACAACGTTGATCAAAATGTTAATATCAATAAAACGAAGCTTGCCTCAGATTAAAAAAACACAGTGGTATCTTTAACACGCACACACTTCCCCAATGAAATATGATAGTCATTGTAAGTAGGCATACCATTCCCATCATGCATCATCATGGTCACCCAAGTGAAGAAACCTTGCATTCAGAACTGTTATTCATTCCGATCTTTGGAGATCGCTGAGCCCTTTATTTACTGGTATCGGTGGTAAATTCTTAAATACCTTTGTTTTCCTGCTTGAATAATTTCGAATCGGTGGTTCCACTTCTCCAGCCTTAAAAGGTTCGGAGTATTGTTTAAACACCCTTAGGATATGTTGCCTGCTTTTTGATTTCGTCTTTTGACTGTTACCTGTGATACGCAGGCTTCATAATCGCCGCTCTAAAATAAATTCCATTTTGTTTATTTCGCCCATTGTTTTCTCGTTTAGGACAAAGCGTTTTGTTAGAAACTGGGACCATACGCCGCTGGCCATGAAATGTTGTGAAAATACCTCATTGAAGATTCCATGTTCACCGTCATATGCATACCATCTTAGGGATGGCTGAAATTTTTGTTCTATAGACATTTTAAATATTGAGTTCTTCTCAACCCGCTAGAGGGCGTGAACGTTAGCAAGCACTTTTCACTACCGTTAATGAAACCGAGACTGCAATATTTTTTGTAGTTATCATGTTTGGCGATTTCCAAATTTCTACTCTCTCATACTTTGCTGTCATAACACCTCCTGAAACTGAAGTTGGATTATTGCGTTCGAATGATATGTTTGGCGTAAGCTATTTGAAATGCTTTGATGTACATGTTCAACTTTCAAGTTCAAATGAGATACACATGCTCAATTTCAATTTAAAAACACATTATTGATATAACATATGCATATGAATAATTACGCATTTTTTTTTTAAATAAAAAGAGGAAGTGTCGATTCTTACGGATGGCGGGAGATGTACAGTACTGGTACTACTGAACCTTACATGTGTCGAAAATGACGTAAAACACTATACAAACAAACAAACAAACAAACAAACAAACAAATTAAAATATGATTGATTTTTCTGTTTGTTTTTCATGTTGATATTATAGGACAGATAGGGAAATCCAAGCCGAAGGAATTATATTCAAACAAATAACAACGACACATTTAATATTTCCTATTAAAGCTTCCCAAGAAAACTAGAAGGGTGTTCCACGGCACACTTGTGTCGCCTGCAGTGAGCTTGGTTAGGTTGCAGGTTAAGGTTTTATGAAAGGGGCAAAACTCTGAAAAAGTGAAAGCCAGAGTAATTGGACGTGTGTAACAACATTCCTTGGGTTAAGATAAAGTGGGTTAAGATAAAGATGTTTAAGAAGTTCCATGAACATAGGTAAAAAAGAAAAAGAAAAGTCGTCCAGTACTGTTTGTCGGTGTTTGAATGCGTTTTTGGTTGACTGCACACCAACATCCGGTATGCGGGAAAACATGCAAAACGTTAGTAGCTGGCGGCGTCAACTCACAACATGTCTTTGATGTGCAAGACAAATAATCTATCATGGGTATTCTGTTCAGATACGCAATTCCAACCCTCGGTAAATATATAGTTGGGTCTCTCTGGCCGATAGAAGACACCTCCAAAAGTTGATATTAACCTTTAAGTTTAAAATTGGAGATTTACCGAGTTACTTGAATGAAATATTTTCTGCAACTATTTCGAAATCGAATCCTTACAACTTGAGAAACAGTTCCAACTTCGTTACTTCACCTAGAAGAACAGAACTGTTTTCGAGATCAGTCTTACCATCATCTCTAAAACTTTGGAACGAACTTGATATTAATATTCGCGAAGCACCATCCCTTTCGAGTTTTAAAACTAGACTTAACAATTACTTTAAACCACCGATAGTACCCCAATACTACATATTGGGTGATAGATACATGCGCGTTTGCGAAACAATTGCAGCAATTTAAACGCTGGTCTCTTTCTTAATCATTTGAGGGATAATCCCAATCGTATATGTGGTGATGGTTTTGAAGATGTTGAGCATTATTTGTTCAGATGTGTAATTTTCAGAAATGGAAGACGGCAATTATTTTTAGACACTTGTATATTTCATCCTTTAAGTACTCACACACTTTTATACGGCAACGACCAATTAACGGACGAGGAAAATCATATTCTATTTACTCCAGTTCAAAACTATATTAAAAACACTTAACGATTCCAAAATCCTTAACTTTGTATCAATATAACGTTGTATTTCGTCTATATCAACTGTCGCTATATTTCTATCAGCCTGAACGGGGATATTGTGGTGTTATTTCGGTGGAGATTGCATGTGGGTAGAATGGCACGGCAGAGTTTAAATTTTTAGATTTTTTTTATTAATTTTTTCTTCGCTTTTCATTATAAAATTTATATTTATATGTATTGTTACAATTTCAAACCGATAATCATGTACACTTTTTCAGCCACAATGAGAGAACTGTAACTAATGTTGTAATAACTTGTAGTTCAATCCATTTGCAAACGTTTCTATGAATATTGTGATGTTGAATTGATGTATTGTAACATATCTGCAATAAAATATTATTAAACTAACCCTCGGTAAGTGTTTTAATCGGAACCTCGGCAGAGCTTCGGTTTCGATAAAAACACGTATACCTTGAGTTGGAATTCCCTCTCTTCGCTGAAAGAATCTTATATTCTGATATAGTAGAGAACAATTCTGCACCATTTTAGATGATCACCATTTTAGATGATTGTAATTCACCATTTTAGATGATTGTAATTCACAATTTTAGATGATTATAAAAGCCAAAACTAGTGTGTTTAAATACTTTACCTATTATCAGTGTTGGATTGACTGTCAATAAAGTTTATTATTGATGTTTGTATATAATGAAACGGTTGTATCGTTGTTTATTTTCCAGCTAACTTCATGTGAGATGACAGCACACACTTTAAGCGCTTGGTCAGAATCTAAAGAAGAAATGAGGCAGTTAAATATGATTGACGGAAACTGATTTGAAGAAAGCACTTTCATTTTGGAATTTTTCCTGATTATCATTGCTAATTATTGTTTGTGCTGCATATGGGATATAACGCAAGCAGTTAGTTCAAAGCAAGGACAAAGTTATGACAGTATTCGCATTACCCGTTGACAGATTCTCTGGATAAATTTATCTGGCTGTACCTTACACTATATTCATAATGTCAGATATGGCAAGACTAAACGCGTTGTTGAACAAATTTCACACAGAACATGGCATTCCTTCAGATGGTAGTGCTTCAGATGTCCATAAAGCTTTAGGTGAAATAAGGAAGAAAGCAGGTGCCATTTTGAGATATATAGCAAAAAAGGATAGACGTTTTGACGGGGAGTTTCACGATGTCGGAAGTTTAACCGCCGGTGTAGCTACGGGTAGCTTTGATGAGTGCGACATGATGTTGCCTTTAGCCATAGAAGGAAGGGTAGTAAAGTCGTCCACACCAGGCTTTGCCAAATTCAAACTCAATGGCGATGCTTTAGATACATGGACCGATTGCGCAACTACAGATGGCTATCTTCAGCCAAGAGTAGTAGCTGATAAGTTTTATGAATACGTAGAAGAAGCATTGAAAAAGCAACCGTTTCCGGAACTGTCTCTATCAGGGAAAGGCTCTGTAGCAGCAACAATATCTATGAGGCATTCTCTTTACCAAACCATCGACATCGATCTTGTTGTAGCTGTAAAATGTATTGGTTTGCCTATCGACGCTACGGCAGACTGGTTACAAGAGGGTTCCAGGGCATTATGGCCAAAGAAAAGCATTGTAGACGACATTAAAAAGAATGGATTTGAATTGGTGGCCAAGCCAGTTTTTGCTGACGGTCCTGCACATACTGCAAAAGATGAAGAGTTAATCTCTTGGCGGATCTCTTTCGCGATTGCGGAAACATATTTGATTACACAAATAGATTACAACAATCATGTCACACAATTATGTCACAAAAAGTGTCTGAGATTGTTAAAAGCAATAAGAAATCTGTATTTCTCAACGCACGACAAACACACAACTTCCACACTTAAATCACATCATTTGAAAATACTACTCTTTCACGAGTGTACCATGCATCCATCGAACACTGACTGGCCAGAAGAAAGACTGGCAGAAAGATTTATGTCAATCGTCAAGAACCTTCTGATAAGCGTTCAGACTGAAAACCTTCCAGATTTCTTCATGCCAAAACTCAACTTATTCAACCTTAGAGGGGTAAAACCTCTGGAACCTAAAATTAGTCGGTTATATAAAGACCCGACTATGTTTCTTAAGAAATGAACGATCGACTTTTTCTCCGTTTCTAAAGTTCAAGCGTATCTTTGTGAAATAAAAGAACAGCACGTTTCAAATGGTTGACACTAAACTAGAATGTTTGATGAAATTAGAGATGGAACTTCCTCCTTTAAAATAAGCGTACGCATATCAATTCATTTCGTACAGGAATGGATCAAGGATATGGGAAATGCGGTCGTCAATACTAAAGGTACTTAAATAAGATGTTCATATCAAGACGTTATATGGTCAACAACATACATTTTGTCTGACAGTATATTTACAACTAGCCTGTGTTCAGTGACATATGAATGTCAATTTATTATATACCTTACAATGGAATAGTGGATTTTATGATAAGAATAAAACCTTATATTGTGTTGTTTATATTTTCACACGTGAGTCATATCAGTATATACTGAAAAGAAAAAGAAACGCATACTGGGTAATTCCGCTATATATTGTATGTTTAATATGCTACTGATAATCGAATGGTACAGGGCGACATTAGGCCTGTCGTTTCGGAAAGTTTCATTATCCACAGCATTCGCATTTGGCTCAAGCAGGGGGCGTCCGTGGCCGAGTGGTTAACGTCTCTGACTTGAAATCACGTGCCCCTCACCGCTGTAGGTTCGATCCCTCAGGGGCCTAGGAATCTTTATGTGAGGAAGCTATCCAGCTGGCTTGCGGAACGTCGGTGGTTCTACCCAGGTGCCCGCCCGTGCACGAAAATTGCCCGGAGGGGCACCTGAGGTCTTCCTCCACCAGTGGAAGCTGGAAAGTCACCATATGACATTAGCTGTTGGTGCGACTATAAAATCCAATTCAATTCAACTGGCTCAAGCAAGTGAGCAAACTTTGCCTTTAAACGTTGCAATCTCTTATTAACATTAAACACAATACTGAAATGGCTTGATTTTTTCAATCGAAACTTCAACATTTATGAATTTCGTGTAACAATGTATACTATGATTAAAGGTCTACTACATGACAGAGTTGTCCTTTCTGTAATTAGTTGTAGCCCCATTTTTTGCAAAACACGTCGAGATATATCTGGAATATTACGTGAAATTAGGTGTTTATAATAGTGTAGTATAGGCAATCGTTTGCTAATGCGTTTCTTTTTCCTTTCAGTATATATTGCCGGAACTTGTTTTAAATATCATAACATTTTGTTTTAGAAAATAATTATTCAATGTATATCAATAACTTGGAAATGGTCTTACTAAGAAAAGAAGTCATTGGTTTGCAAAATCTGTCGAGTACTTAAGGAATTATTGTCGTTTAGAAGTGTCAGTTTGCTGGTTCAATTATCTTTCAAAAATCACTTCTTTTTCTCAGAATGTTAATATAACAGTTATATCATTGGATTAGAAATCGCTTAACTAAGATAATGAGTTGACGTTTATTGAAATAGGTCAAGTATTTTAAAAGATACGGTGAGTTAATGTTACAAATTTCACCATACCAAGTCGTTGACGTCGCCGAAAATATATTGCTCAAGATTTTGCATAAGTTTTTGAGTATATAATAAAAATAATGTTTTTTTGGTTTGTCGTGAATAAAGCACTCGTGTGATGTATGCTAGTCAATGAAAGTAGGCATAAAATGTCCATCACTCATCATGGTCACCCAAGTGAAAAAAACTTGCTGTCATAACACCTCCTCAAACTGACATTTGGATTATTGCGTTCGAATGATATGTTTTGCGTATGCTATTTGAATGAATGAATGAATGGTGTTTTATGGCACGTCGACAAATAACTAGGTTATATTGTACGCAACAACTGATGAAAGATGAAGAAATGAAGTAGTAATTAAAAATTAATGTAAATATATAAAGATAAAACTATTTACAAATAAGGGATGATATGGTAGTGATATAAACTATATATGTAAATCAACAAATGCCCGAGTACATGTTCAACTTTCAAGTTGAAATGAGATATATATGCTCAACTTCAATTTGTCATTGTATATATTATTGATATAAAATATGCATATGAATAACTGCGCATTTTTTAAAATTAAAAGAGGATTGCTTGTTCTGTTTGTTTTTCATGTTGATATTATAGGACAGATAGGGAATTCCAAACTGAAGAAATTATATTCAAACAAATAACAACGACACATATTAGTATTTCTTCTTAAAGCTTCCCAAGAAAACTAGAAGGGTGTTCCACGGCACACTTGTGTCGCCTGCAGTGAGCTTGGTTATGTTGCAGCTTAAAGTTTTATGAAAGGGGCATATCTCTGAAAAATGAAAAACGGAGTTATTGGGCATGTGTAACAACATTCCTTATGTTAAGATGAATTGAATTGAATGTTGTTTAACGGCTCATCAACACAGTATAGGTTATTTAGAGCCGACCCAGAGAGAGGGGAAGGATACATAGGAATCCGGGACCCGTGCTCTACTCTTATTATCGAATAGATTCCTATGGTTCTTTAACGTGCTCGGAGGATAGACCGATACACGGGACCGCCCGGTTAACATCCCCATCCGACGGACGAGGCTAAGGGAAAGTGTCTTGCCCAAGAACACACCGACGAAACTCAGTGGTATCACGGAGGATTGAACCCGGGGACTCTGGTTACAAATCCGCCGCGCTACCGACTGCGCCACGCCGGACCTCAGGTTAAGATGACGTGTTTATGAACATAGGTAAAAAAAGTCGTCGAATACTGTTTTTGGTGTTTGAATGCACGTTTTGGTTCGGGTCGACGTTTTTATCGATTTTTGTTTGTCTTGTCCCATGAGTTGGAATGCATTTTCTTGCACACCGGATAAGGCTATCCACGTTTTACATTGAGGATGGAAAGTCTTTTCTTGCATACCGGACAAGGATATCCGTCAATTTACCAGGGCTAGATATTTCCATCTCAACCTAGGGTCGAGATAAAATTCACGCGCGCCAACATCCGGTATGCAGGAACACATGCAAAACGTTAGGAGCTGGCGGCGTCAACGCACAACATGTCTCTGATATGCAAGAAAAAGAATCTATCGTGGGTATTCGGTTCAGATAGGGAATTCCAACCCTCGGTGTAAGTGTTTTAATCGGAACCTCGGCAGAGCCTCGGTTCCGATAAAAACACTTATACCTCGGGTTGGAATTCCCTAAATTCACCGGATACCCATGAAAGATTCTTATAATCTTTATGGGTAAAGATAAAAGTCACGCGCGCAGCAACATCCGGTATGCGGGAAAACATGCAAAACGTGAGTAGCTGGCGGCGTCAACGCACAAAATGTCTCTGATACGGAATTCCAACCCCCACTGGTGGATCACGATGTAGGGACGATATATGCACAACTTCAAAAAGAGCTTGTCACAACGAACATGAGCTGGTACCAACGCTACAGAGCTTGTGCCAATGAATGAATCCAGTATACCAACGTGCTGCATGTACTTTTATATTAACACATTTCAATTCAAACTTTATTTATTGTCGGATAAGCATTTAACAAAACAACATTAGCTATGAATAGCTATTTACCGACATATAATAATATAAGAATATTTCAGGGTATCCGGTGAAGATAGGGAATTCCAACCCGAGGTATAAGTGTTTTTATCGGAACCGAGGCTCTGCCGAGGTTCCGATTAAAACACTTACACTTACATTTGCATGTGTTCCTGCATACCAGATGTTGGCACGTGAATTTTATCTCGACCCTAGGGTGAGTCGGAAATATCTAACCCCGGTAAAATGACGGATATCCTTGTCCGTATGCAAGAAATAATGTTATGACATACATTACATAGATATATATACAAACTGTAAAAGAACACACAATCTCATTATTTTAGAAGCAATACATAACCATCAGGTGTTGATCCTGAACATGGCGAGCCATAAAAGGTATTAGAGAAAGTATATTTACTTACTATGTAACGTAAAACTGTATAAGAGCGACTACATTTAAAAGACCCAACCCCCATGCCAAGATAAAAGAATGACACATAATTATTATCTAGTATAAAACAAATATAAGCATAGCACAGTATGATACATATACAAGCTATAAAACACATACAACAGCACAAACTACAAAAGCCCTCAAATAGCACAAGCTATGCAAGCACACACCATAGCACAAGCTATACAAGCACACGCAATATTACCAGCTTTAAAAGCACACCCAATTAGCATAAGCAATAAAAACAAACACAAATTGCACACTTTTAGAAGCACGACATAGTCAACAGGTTTCGGTCTTGAACGTGGCGGTGTACTATAGGAAGTACATTTACTAACAGTGTAATGTAGACAAGTAAAAGTTGAATTAAATTAAATTATAAGGGACCGTCCATTTTGATTTCTGGTGGGGATCCGGGGCGCCTGGGATTTTCCTTTCAGCCGGAATATTTGTTTTACATTTCTTTAAAGCCGGGAATTTTATTTCGCCGAGTACACCGGCCAGAATATTTTTTTTTGTCCACTTGAAAGCCAGAATATATATTTTTAAGTTTTACTATTCGTAGAATAAGAAGAGCTGTTGTAGATCTACTCAACTTCTGTATCGATGTTGGTGAGATGACGACCCCTAAGGATACTGGTAGATACATGTTCCACAACTCTGTACTGCTTTAAGCAAAAGCATGCCATTTTCTTACTTTGAATTTCTGGTTTAAGTTCTTTTTTGACAAGACCATATATTTTAACAACTGAAAGTTGTACATCAACAAAACTTCAGTAACGTTAGGAATATCAAGGCAGGGTCTTCCACAGGCCATTTAAGAGCATATTCCCCTAGCCTTTAATTCAAAATATAATTCCCCCCTACTCCTTAATTAACTCCCTACCTTTTTATCTCTTTGCCCTATCCCTTAAACCCGTGTACCGTGAATCTATTCAATAATAAGAGTAGGGCACGGTTCCCGGATTCATATGTATCCTTCCCCTCTCTCTCGGGCGGCTCTAAATAACCTATACAGTGTTGATGAGCCGTTAAACAATATTCAATTCAATACTATCCCTTAAAAACACCAATAAACCTGCAAAATGAATTATACCTGTCTATAAATAGCTCCTTGTAGGCTATACTTCTTATAAATCCTTTCATTTACAGTTGAAATTTACTTCAAATTGCATCTAAATAAATCATGAAAATATCATGAAAATATTTTTCACCCGAAAGGTAACTCCCTCGCACAACACTCCATAACATTCAAATTTAATTCCCCCTATCCCTTCAATAATTTCTGTGGAAGACCTGCAAGGGAACTAGTTAAGACACATGTTCCATATTAACTCTGTATTGCATTTAAAGTTATGTTCCTTTTTCGACTTCAAAATGCTGGTAAAGTGTTTAGGCAAGTGCTTGTATTTCAATGGGTGATTGTTAATTATTAATACAACTTCAGTAAAGCATGGATGCTAGTAGAAACATGTTTCATAACTCTGTAATGCATTTTAGCAAAATTAAGGCCCTTTTTCTGGATACATATTTTCTGTATTGTATTTTAGAAAAGATCTAGCCCCTTTTCGACTTAGAATATATATTATTTTATTTGTTGGCAAGTCCATTTATTTCAATACGCGCTAGCCATATATCTCGGTCAACGGAGCTTGACCAGTGTCATCAAAGTCACCAAGGACACTTACAGAAACATGATTCATAACTTTTTATTTCATTTTAGCCAGATGATATTTTTCTTTCAACTTAGAGTTCCAGTTAAAGTTTTTGAAGCAGCTTCATATATTTCAATGAAACTCGCTGCATACATCAAATAACAATGGCAAGCCTGTAATTGTCTTTAGCCTCATAAACCCCATACCTTCTCCACTCCTACACCACCACCACCATCACCCCAGATAAATAGACAAATATTATTTTGGGTTTCTCTTCATTCAGTTACCATGTCTGCATCCTATTTTCTTCCAACCAACCACACACCCCACCCCTCCCCACACACACTCTCCACCTTATACTCCCCCAATGAAAATATTATATTGTATTCTGTTTCTTTTCTATTCAGGAACACTTGCCTTCCCCTCCCCACCCTCTTCAAGTTCATATTCTTTCTGGTGTATTGAAGGTCTTGCTTTGATATATGGTATATATGTTTACTGACCACCCCCTCCCCGTACCCCCTATACCCACACTTTTGACTTTGAATAGTAGAGCATGCGGTCCTTTCTATAGCTTTTTGTTTAATATGGATCGTTCCATATTTGGTGGATGGAACTCCATGTGCTGGTTTTAATAAATACTACATTTATTACTACCATGACCACTGCATACCACAATCATTACTACCATGACCACTGAATACCACATTCAATACTACCATGACCACTGAATACCCCATGTATTACTCCCATGAGTTATGCATACTACATTTATTACTATCATGACCACTGATGAATGTCAAACACTCATGTTAAATTTCCATAGACTGTTTTCCAATTTTTGTAACAGCTCATATCGCCTGTAATGTCTCCATGGAGTGAGTCACTCAATGATAGTCATTTTTGTAATGTCACCCCATATAATTTGTACTGCCTTATGATTGTTTAGTCAAAGCAAGTTTATATATATTGGGATGTCCTAAGATGAAGCGTGTAGGAGTATGTATACATGCGCAAATGATGAAAATCAGTGAACATTTACTAAAATGACGGACACAGTTTGCACAACTTTCTGAAGATTATTTAAAAAGTTTACTCACGAGTTCACAGCCGAAGATTCCGAAAGAACACAAAGAACCATCCACAGACATTTATTTTCTAGGTGCTGATAATAGTGATTTTAACAGACAGAAGTAACAATGTTTTCTCATGTTTTATTTCAAAGAAATATTTAGCAGAACCAAATATCTTTTCCAAACATATTTTTCAGCATAATAAAATAAATAACATTAGAAGGTTGACAAATATTCACTGTCACCCTCACATGATTGCAATATTTACATACTACCATGACCAATGTATAACACATTTAGGATATTATTTGTTATTATTTGTTTTACGAACCATCAAGACTGAGACTTGCTGTAGGAGGAAGGAAAAAAAACGTTGACCTACTAAACCTCAAGATCTACAGTGTTCATCTTCTCACCACAGGCAGTTCACCTATGAAATTTTATGATATTTGCTTCAGGGGAAAGGAGTTATAGAGCAGACAAGGTTTTTCATTATCGGGTCCCGGTGACCTTGAACTTTGACCTCAAAATCAATAGGGTTATCTTCTCACTAGAGGCAGTCCAACCATGAAGTTTCATGAGATATGTTTCAGGGTGAGAGGAGTTGTGGAGCGTAAAATGTTTTACATAATCGGGTCCCAGTGGCCTTAGCCTTTGATCTACTGACCTCAAGATCAACAGAGTTCATTCTTCCACCACAGGCAGTCCACCCTTGAAGTTTCATGAGATTTGCTTTAGGGGGAGAATTGCGGCCATGGAGACGCTCCGGTATCAAGCCTTACTTTGTGGCTTTAAAGTAGAATATGCTAGGAGGCGTAAGAGGTATTGCACTTTAAATTACCTCTCATGAACAGACTCAATGAAATCGAGTCTGCTACTTTTATCTCTTGTTTGTGCTTGTTGCTTCCAAGGGATCCACTTTTTAGTATTTATTGACATTCACACTAGCGTTTGTTTAGTGCTGTGTGGCGGTCGTAAAAAGTCGCCCAGACTACAAATCAGTAATGTTATTACTTACTAGTCCTCTGGGATCATCAAGCCTAATCGTTGTGGCTTTAAAAGTAGAATATCGCTTAAGCCGGTGCTAGGAGGCGTGTGAGATGTTGCACTTTACATTACCTTTCATGAACCGACTCAACAAAACCGAGTCTGCTACTTTTATCTCTTGTTTGTGTTTGTTGCTTCGAGTCGTAAAAAGTCGCCCCGACTACAAATCAGTAGTGTTATTACTTACTGGTCCTTTGGGATCATCAAACCCAATCATTGTGGCTTTTAAATAGAATACGGTGCTAGGAGGTGTGATTACCTCTTGTGAACACATGAGAGGTAATGAGAGGTAATGTAAAATGCAACACCTCTCAGACTCAATAAAGTCGAGTCTGCTACTTTTATCTCTTGTTTGTGTTTGTTGCTTCCAGGGGATCCACTTTTCAGTATTTATTTAATTACATCTGCCTGAGTATGGGATGAAAGACTCAACATGAAATCTGTTTCATAGCAATACAAGAACAAATCTGCGACAGGAGGTGCACAGTTCGTACCTATAGGGATACCAACAATTTGTCTATAAATGGTAGTTCCATACTTGACGAAATATATATGTAATAGGGAAATGAGTGCTTCACAAACTTCTTGGCAAGTCCACATAGTGTAATTGTCTAAACTGCCGTTATTAAAAATGCTTTAATATTGTTAAACGCAAAAAATGCAGATTTTTTCTCTAAAGTTTTTTGAATAAGAGCAATAAGCTTGTCTTTGATATTAAAGGTGATGTGGTAAGGTATTATAGTGTGGAGAAGTCATAAGTACTTATAGATGAAACTTGGCGTTTATTGCAAATTTGATCAAGAACAACACCTCATTAAAATCAGATCCAAAATATTAGCTCGGAAAGAAGTGGAGCGAATATTTTGGATCTGATTTTAATGAGATTGGAACAACACAAGCAACTCTGACAGTCACGATACCGTTTTACAGGTCCAGTTGCTACAGAAAACAAGTTTTATTTATTTAATATAACAATAGGTCAATGACCTTGAAACTCTACTAATAAGTTTTAATAGCTAGATCAGCATTCCTGTGAAGTTTCATGAAAATCTGCCAAGTAGTTTCAGAGGATTAGTCGCTACAAGTTTTTACTATATAATTCTATGTAAAAAAAGAGCAGCCTAGTTTAATGTTGAATCAAAATAATTTTCAACAAGGACCAACACCATGTCATGCTGATCATTTTAGAACAAGTCCCATATCAATATTACTTATAGTTTTCAAGAAGTAGTCAATACAAATTTGTTTTATAAAAATGTATTTTTAGTCGTGGCGGCCATATTGAATTTCTGGTCGACCTGAAATGTTTCTAGGATTAACTAGACATCAAGTGCAACATTCCTATGAAGTTTCATGAAAATTTGTTAAGTAGTTTCAGAGGAGTAGTCTACAACGTTTTACTATATAACTCTTGTAAACAAAGATGACCACTAGCAGCCATGTTTAACGACGAATCAAAATGATTTTCAACAAGGACCAACATCATGTCATGATGATAGTTTTAGAACGAATTTCATATCAATATCTCTAATGGTTTTCAAGAAGTAGTCACTACAAATTTGTTTTTAAGTTGTGGCAGCCATCTTGAATTTCCGGCCGACCTGAAATTTTGCTATGATCAACTAGACATCAAGAGCAACATTCCTGTGAAGCTTCATGAAAATCGGTCAAGTAGTTTCAGAGGAGTAGTCACTAAAAGTTTTTACTATATAACTCGATGTAAACCAAGATGGCCGCTGGCAGCCATGTTTAATGTCGAATCAAAATGATTTTCCACAAGGATCAACATCATGTCATGCTGATCATTTTAGAATAAGTCCCATATCAATATCACTTATAGCTTTCAAGAAATAGTCGCTACAAGCTTATTTTTTAAAAATCTTTTTTTAGCTGTGGCGGCCATCTTGAATTTCTGGCAGATCTGAAATTTTGCTAGGATCAATTAGACATCAAGAGCAACATTCCTGTAAGGTTTCATGACAATCCGCCAGGTAGTTTCAGAGAAGTAGTCGCTACAAGTTTTTACTATATAACTCTATGTAAACAAAGATGGCCGCTGGCAGCCATGTTTAACGTTGAATCAAAACGATTTTTGACAAGGATTAACATCATGTCATGCTGATCATTTAGAAAAAGTCCCATATCAATATCACTTGTAGTTTTCAAGAAGTAGTCGCTAAAAACTTGTATTTTAAAACTCTAGTTTTAGCTTTGGCGGCCATCTTGGATTTCACATCATCATGAATTTTTGCTAGGATCAACTAGACTTTATGGGCAATATTTCTTTAAAGTTTCATAAATATCCATCCAGTAGTTTCAGAGGAGTTGTCGCTACAAATAAAAGTTTAAGGACAGACGGACAGACGGACGGACGACGGACGCCGCACCACGGCATAAGCTCTGCTGATCTCTGATCAGTCGAGGTAAAAAACTCCAATTAAAAAACGTACTTCAAAAAATAAGGCATGTTATTGGTATAACTCAACTAAGAATAGCAATTTCTAAAGAATCTCGGGATCACTACTCGAAGCTTTTAAATCTTAGAAAGCAGAACATATCAAGCATTCTACGTGTGGGCTATATTAGAGAGCTTCAAAGAAGCACAAAGCGATTACATCACAAAAGTCACACATAAACACATATTCTAAACTAGTATATCTCAGCTAGTATATCTCAGGCACCAAGGCATAAAAAGTGGTATCACAAGCATCAGAACATATTAAGTATAATTGACATCTAAACGTAATTATATAGTATGTATATCTCAAGCAGCAAAGCATACGTTTTTTATATCTCAGACAGCAAATGAAATAAAGTTCTTATCTCGCAGGCAGAAAAACATATAACATATATATCTCACACAACAAATCACATAAAGTATTATCTTGCAGGCAGAAAAGCATATAATGTATATATCAGGCATCAAAGGATATAAAGCATACATTTCTCAGGCAGAAGAGCATATAATGTATATATCTCAGGCAGAAAACTCACATAAAGTATGTTTATCTAAGGCAGAAAACTCACATAAAGTATGTATACTTAACGCCATTAAAAGCGTAAGGTTTTTTATTTTGTGTTTATTTCCAAGATCGATTGTAGTATTATGTACATGTTAGAAATTATCCACATTCCCTATAAATCAGGTAACCGATCACCGAAAACCAATCTCAGGAAGAAAACTCACATAAAGTATGTACATCTCAGGCAGAAAACAATATAATATATGTATATCTCAGGCAGAAAAATCACATAAAGTATGTATATCTCAGGCAGAAAACCATATAATGTATATCTCAGGCAGAAAACTGACATAAAGTATGTATATCTTAGGCAGAAAAATCACATAAAATATGTATATCTCAGGCAGAAAACCACATAAAGTATGTATATCTCAGGCAGAAAACTCATATAAAGTATATATATCTCAGGCAGAAAACCATATAATGTATATCTCAGGCAGAAAACTGACATAAAGTATGTATATCTCAGGTAGAAAAATCACATAAAGTATATATATCTCAGGCAGATACCATATAATGTATATCTCAGGCAGAAATCTGACATAAAGTATGTATATCTCAGGCAGAAAAATCACATAAAGTATGAATATCTCAGGCAGAAACCCATATAATGTATGTCTCAGGCAGAAAACCACATAAAGTATGTATATCTCAGGCAGAAAACTCATATAAAGTATATATATATCTCAGGCAGAAAACCATATATAGTATGTATATCTACGGCAGAAAAGCATGAGTATATCTTAGACAGCATACACATGTATGTATTGGACAATGAATGCATAAAGCGTTTATGCCTTGTACAGCAACATATATTAAGTAATTATAACTGCAGCATCAAAGCATAATTAGAATGTTTGTGTATCTAAGGCATCAAAGCATATAAAACATGCATAACTCAGTCATCAAAGCATATAAAGTATATCTCATGCATCAAAGCATATAAAGCATGTATATCTTAGACATCAAAGCATATAAAACATGTATATCTTAGGCATCAAAGCATATAAAGGATGTATATCTCTGGAATCAAAGCATATAAAGCATGTATATCGTAGGCATCAAAGCATACAAAGCATTCAAATTCTATCTGTTATTTTTTTATAAAAGTAAATAATCATTTTAAACAAAATGTCAATGCTACTATTAAGAATGGCAAAAATATAACTTTAGTCCTCAATAATGTCAAAAATCGCTCCCCAAAACACCTCCATATCTGCGTGCCACGTATGAGTTTATTTATCCTTGCTGTATTGCACTAAGCATTTGTAGCGAGCAGACCTCGGCGCTTTTATAAATCGCCAACCGACTACACCAAAAACAACCAGTCCTACTACTGCCATCAACGGTAACAGTTTTCCACTTAAGTTTTCAGCCTGAAAGCAAATCCAAAGAACACGACGTGCAACACAAGAAAAAATAACCCATATGTATGCAACAAGGATAATAGAGGAAATATCTGCTAATAATTATAAGTAATAAACAGAAAAGATTATTTCGACCATTTTTTAAAGAAATGTGAAAGAACATCTACTAGTTATCCTTACGTATTGATCATTAAATGGAATTAAATGGAATATTTGCAAGAAGAAATAAAGAGATAATAATGCAATAAGGATGTTTATTATGGTATATCTTTATCCTTTACTTTGCATTGAGATAAACAAGAGGTTAATAAGCTTGAAGTTCTACTGATAGGATTTTGATAGCTAGAAAAGCATTGCTGTGAAGTTTCATGAAAATCTGTCATGTAGTTTCAGAAGAGTAGTCACTACAAGGTTTAACTATGTAAACAAAGATGGCCGCTGGCAGCTATGTTTAATGTCGAATCAAAATAATTTTCGACAAGGACCGACATCATGTCATGCTGATCATTTTAGAAAAAGTCCCATATTAATATCACTTATAGTTTTCAGGAAGCAGTCACTACGATTTTTTTAAAATCTATTTTTATCCGTGGTGGCCAACTTGAATTTCCGGCCGACTTGAAATTTTGCTAGGATCAATTAGACATCAAGAGCAACATTTCTATGAAGTTTCATGATCATCTGTCAAGTAGTTTCATAGGAGTAGTCGCTACAACTTTTTACAATATATCTGTAAACAAAGATGGCAGCTGGCGGCCGTGTTTAATGTCGAATCAAAATATTTTTCAACAAGGATCAACATCAAATCATTCTGATCATTTTAGAACAAGTCCCATATCAATATCACTTATAGTTTTCAGGAAGCAGTCGCTACAAATTTGTTTTCTTAAATCTATTTTTAGCCGTGTCGGCCATGTTGAATTTCCGGACGACCTGAAATTTAGCTAGGATCAATTCGACATCAAGAGCAACATTCCTGTAAAGTTTTATGAAAATCTGTCGAGTAGTTTCAGAGGAGTAGTCGCTACAACCTTTTACTATATAACTCTATGTTAAAAATGATTGCCGCAGCCATGTTTAACGTCGAGTCAAAACGATTTTCGACAAGGACCAACATTATGTCATGCTGATCATTTTAGAAAAAGTCCCATATCAATATCACTTATAGTTTTTTAACAAGTAGTCGCTACAAACTTATATTTAAAAATGTATTTTTAACTTTGGTGTCCATCATTTAACATCAACATGATTGTTTGCTAGGATCATCATTGGCAAAGTTTCTGTAAAGTTTCAAGAAAATCCATCCAGTAGTTTCAGAGGAATAGTCGCTACAAAAAAAAGTTTAGGACGGACAGACGGACGACCGACACCGCACCACGGCATAAGCTCTGCTGATCTTTGATCAATAGAGCTAAAAATAACAAGAGGTCAATGACCTAGAAGCTCTAATGATAGATTTTGATAGGTAGATCAGCATTCCTGTGAAGTTTCATGAAAACCAGTCATACAGCTTGAGAGGAGTAGTCGCTACAAGATTTTAGTATATAACTCTATGTAAACAAAGATGGCCTCTGGCAGCCATATCTAATGTTGAATCAGAATAGTTTACAACAAGGACCAACATCATGTCATGCTGATCATTTTAGAAAAAGTCCCATATCAATATCACTTATAGTTTTCAAGAAGTAGTTGTTGCAAATTTATTTTTTAAAAATCTATTTTTAGCCAAGGCAACCATCTTGAATTTCCGTCCGACCTGAAATTCTGCTAGGATCAACTATGGCCATGTTTGACATCCAAATGAACTTTGGTTAGGACCACAACATGTAATGGCAGTCATTTTGGTAAAGGTTCAAAATCAATATCACTTATGTTTTTGGAGTAGTCACCACAAAATCACATTTTTAAAATCTATCTTTAGCTGTTGCGGCCATCTTGAATTTCCGGCCGACCTGAATTTTCTCTAGGATCAACTAGACATCAAAAGTAGTTTCAGAGGAGTAGTCGTCACACGTTTTTCCTACATAACTCTATGTAAACAAACATGATCACTGGCAGCCATGTTTGACATGGAATCGAAATGAATCTTGGTAAAGGTTCCAATTCAATATCACTTACGCTTATTGAAAAGTAGTCGCCACAAAGTCGCATTTTTAAAATCTTTTTTAAGCAGTGGCGGCCATCTTGAATTTCCTACCGATCTGAAATTTTGCTAGGATCAACTAGACATCAAGAGCAACATTGATGTCAAGTTCCACGAAATTCCAACAAGTGATTTCAGAGGAGTAGTCGCCATAAGTTTTCCAATATTACTCTACGTAAACAAAGATGGCCACCGGAGGCCATGTTTGACATCCAATCAAAAAGAACTTTGTTTAGGATCAACTACATGTCGTGGCAGTCATTTTGGTAAAGGTTCCAAATCAATATCACTTACCTTTTTTTTTGAGAAGTAGTCGCCACAAAATAGCATTTTTAAAATATATTTTTAGCCGTGGCGGCCATTTTGAATTTTCGGCCGACCTGAACTTTTGCTAGGATCAACTAGACATCAAGAGCAATATTCCTGTGAAGTTTCATGATAATCCAATCAGTAGTTTCAGAGTAGTCGCCAAAAAACAGTTTACAGACAGACGGACGGACGGACGACGGACGGAGCTAAAAATCGTTTAAAAATCGTGCAATACTTACCTACTTTTAACAAGTAAATTGTCAGGAACATTTTCATTTCTTTGTATAATATAATACAGCATGGTATGCTCGATAAGTAAAAACAGTACCTGTGTGCTCATATCAGCTCCATATCTGCAAAAGGTGGCAAAATGTTCACAATTTCTTGTTTTGACTGAATATGTCACAGGACCCATCAGCTCGGTGGCTCGTTTAATAATAACTTCAGGTTGTGAAGGTCTGCAACAAGGTGTCATACTTATAGTATGGGAAAAAATATATCCAATTGACAAATTGGTGGCGACGATTCCAATAACGATTGTTGTGTTAAATGCTGCTTTTTTCTGTTGACTATTTCTCTGTGTTAACAAGCATTTTTTACATTAAATCACAATACTGAATAAATTTGGAACATTCAGTTTGAGTGTGTGTAAATAAAACAAGAGGCCCAAGAGGGCATGTGGACGCTCTACTTGCTAAAATGGCTCGTATATCTAAGGTTGTTGTCCTAAAATTCCCATCAGTACTTCTTTTAGAGGAACGTTTGATGCTTTTGTCTAGCGTGTCTAGATTGGGTCATACAACTTGGGGTTTGGTCCATAGCTATATATATGCAAATCACCTGACCGGACTACATTTCCCCCCATAATTCTAAGTGCCAAACACGAGAGATGATACTAGTATCGATCGAGGGCGAGAATGACACGACATACTCCTGGATGATTAAGATACGAATACACTTACGAAAAGGATACTAATGGTTGTATGCTGTAATATGTAAAGGACATACACGATACACTTCATATCCTCACTATACTCGTTCAGTAAGTATACGATAGAGTATGTGAAATCAAGAATATGTTATTTGTACTAACGGAAAACAGAAGTGCAACTCGGTACTTCATATACGGCACATTTAATTCTACGTAATATTCCAGAGAATTTAACTACATCCTAAGTTTGCTCTGACACCTGCTTGAGCCAAACGTGTATTCGATCAATAATGAAACTTTGAACTTTCCTACTCTTACCATATTCTATCTAAGTTCAGTTCATTATAATACAGCTTTTTCCCCTTATATAAGTGGTACCAAAAAGTGGTACCGAAAAACGGTACCATTGGAGTGAAAAAAATCCGAATCAAAACCTTCTTTTTTTTCTTCAATAATTAGAGTGAAACTTTAAACAGAAGATTGGGGAAATATATTCTTTTAAGTGAGGGTAATGAAACACTACAAGAGAATGTATACATTGTAATATTTACATCGCTATTGCATTCGCTATGATGAATCTTATTTGACACGCTGCATTTAATTTTCCAATGAATACCATTACCTTCAGAATACCTCATGATATGCCCTTTAACGGTTTTCATTGGATGATGAGCGGAGCTTAACTTAATAGAATATTGCGCATGAGGGGTGTGTCTAAAATGTTGCCGATCGTAACGGCTGTTACGATTTTACTCCATCAAAATCCCCGAATAACAAACTATTTTTTCGAAATAAATAGAAAATCTGGAGTATATAGAGATGAAATCAACGCCATTTTAAAGGTAAATATTTATGTAAATATAAGGAATGAAATGCGCTCCTTTGGTTTTCATTGGGTAATGAAAAACATTTGGATGGTTTAAAGTAAACGTGGAATCCTCTGACTCCACACACTTTAAACCACCCAAATGTTTTTCATACCACAATGAAAACCAAAAGAACGCATTTCATTCCTTAAATGTGTTTCAAAGTATTTAAGCATACACGATTTCGCATGTTAGATAGTGGAAAATTACCAAATCTAACATTGTTTATTAAAATACTCAATGTTGACTGGTTATTGGGGTGTTCTGAAAAAAGCTATATAAACCTCTGACGTCATTTACGTTAACCGTTGAGACGTCATTTTAAACGTCAGATGCAAAACAACAATGCAATGAAATGCGTTATTTTAAGCGACGCTACGTTCCAACTACACATTTAAATAGAATGAAGCTGTATATTCTTCTCGTTTGATGTTGAGAGGCATAAAATGTAAGTTATGAGAATTTATGTATTTTGTGCAATCTCTCGACAAAATGTTTCATGATACATAAAACTCCATGTTAGATAAGAACTAAAATATTTCCAGCGGGTCGTATATTGCGCGAGATCAAAACCTGGTGTTTGGGACTTAAGACACATCGATTAATGCAGCTTTAACATGGATGATATCTAATAGTCCAGAATCTCGCAGTGTATAGATATTCCATATTCAAATATAATCTGTATAAAGGTAATATATATTATTTTACTTACAATGTTTATCTACTTTGCATTTGAGCATTCTTAGCACATATATGGATAAGCACTTGTGATTTGACCAAGATGCTTCTGACTAAAACATTATACCAATTGCAGAATAAATATTTCAACATCTTGAAAAGTACATGTTATAGTGAATTCCCGGAGGTGAATGTTATGAATAAGCATGCATGACTTCTGTCAAATAATGAATATTCTATATAACGACCCACCTTATCTGCCGTTCTTAACGTGTATAGGATCAGCTGATATTCTCTGCCATCTATGGTTTCAACCCTTTTACCCGTCTGCTGAAAATTATCGTCGACTTTCGTTTGTCCAGTAACTGTAGAGGCTTCGTATCAACTGAACTTGGTACAACGATGAGCAACTTTTCATATACTTTACATTCAGGATTGTATTTTTGTTCTTCTTTCAGTGTGCTGACATGAGCTGTAAATATAAAGAATATATAAGAAACAATACAGAAGTAATTGGCAGTTTTGAAATTACATTTGTATTCTGCGTTTTAAAATAGTTATTACCTTTACTGTAAGGCACTACTGCACGTCATAATTCAATTTTGTCAGGAAGGTTTATAGCAAACCATACTGCAATTTAATATTAGAAAAGTGCTTTTAATTGCAATTGTATTTTTTATATATAAATCAGACATGCATACCATACAAAACAAAACAAAACAAAACAAGAGGCCCAAGAGGGCCTTTGGACGATCTACTGGCTAATATGGCTCTTATAACACCAATAAAGCGAGTGACTATCGTCTTAAAGAGGCAAAATATAGGATTTTTATCTAAATCAAGAGCCATCACTCCGCCATTACTTGTCCGATTTGGCTGGTTTTCGAACTTGGCTAGTAGAGATAATAAAAAATAAAAAATAAATAAAAATTAAAAATGAAGAGCCTATCGTCTTAACGAGGCAAAATATAGCATTTTTAACTAAATCAAGGGCCATAACTCCGATGTTACTTGTCCGAGCTTTTATTGACATTAACAATCTGGTAAAATATGGTAAAGATCGGATGAAAAATGAAGGCCCTATCGTCTTAACGAGGCAAAATATAGCATTTTTAACTAAATCAAGGGCCATAACTCCGCTGTTGCTGGTCCGATCTGGCTGGTTTTCGAAGTAATCCGAGCTTTTATTGACATTTACAATATGTTACAGTTTGATAAAGATCAGATGAAAAATGAAGGCCCTATCGTCTTAACGAGGCAAAATATAGCATTTTTAACTAAATCAAGCGCCATAACTCCGTTGTTACTGGTCTGATCTAGTTGGTGTTCAAAATTTTCTGAGCTTTTATTAACACTAACAATCTGGTAAAGTTTGGTAAAGATCGGATGAAAAATGGAGGCCCTATCGTCTTAACGAGGCAAAATATAGCATTTTTAACTGAATCAAGGGCCATAACTCCGCTGTAACTAGTTAGATCTAACTGATTTTCAAAATTCTCCGAGCTTTTATTAACACTAACAATCTGGTAAAGTTTGATAAAGATCGGATGAAAAATGGAGGCCCTATCGTCTTAACGAGGCAAAATATAGCATTTTTAACTAAATCAAGGGCCATAACTCCGCTGTGACTAGTTCGATCTAGCTGGTTTACAAACTTGTCCGAGCTATTATTGACAATAATAATCTGGTAAAGTTTGGTAAAGATCGGATGAACAATGAAGCCTCTATCGTCTTAACGAGGCAAAATATAGCATTTTTAACTAAATCAAGGGCCATAACTCTGTTGTTACTGGTCCGATATAGCTGGTTTTCGAACTTGTTCCAGCTTTCAACGACATTAACAATCTGATAAAGTTTGGTAAAGATCGGAATTAAATCAAGGACCATAACTCCGCTGTTACTGGTCCGATATTAATGGTTTTCGAACTTGTCCGAGCTTTCAACGACATTAACAATCTGATAAGTTTGGTAAAGATTGGATGAACAATGAAGCCCCTATCGTCTTAACGAGGCAAAATATAGCATTTTTAACTAAATCAAGGGCAATAACTCCGCTGTTATTAGTCCAATATGGCTGGTTTTCGAACTTTCATTGATATTAACAATCTGATACAGTTTGGTAAGGATCGGATGAACAATGAAGCCCCTATCGACTTAACGATGCAACATATAGCATTTTTAACTAAATCAAGGGCAATAAATCCGCTGGTACTGATCCGATATGGCTGGTTTTCGGACTCTTCCTAACGTTCACTGATATTAACAATCTGTTAAAGTTTGGTAAAGATCGGATGAAAAATGAAGGCCCTATCGTCTTAACGAGACAAAAGTTAACGACGGACAACGGACGACGGACGGACGACGAACAACTCGGCATCCCATAAGCTCTGCAGTTAAAAAACTAGACCGGGTTGTTTTTGTAACACAAATATATGCCTCTCCGCCACACTCTCAGTGTAATGCACAAGAACCAACCTGGCTGAAAGCGCTCTTCATGTCGTCTCGATATGGTTAACATTTGTGCCAAGTTATTCTAAAATCCCTCAAGCGGTTCAAGAGATATGGAGCGGACACGAAATATAGTGGATATGACCTTCGACCTCTAAGTGTGACCTTGACCTTTAAAGGAAGTGGCTGGAAGTTGCGCTCTGCACGTCGTCTCGATATGGTGAACAGTTGTGCCAAGTTATTTCAAAATCCCGCAAGTGATTCAAGAGATATGGAGAAGACACGACTTGTGACGGACAGACAGACATCCGAGCTAAAAACAATATGTCTCCCCCAGTGTGGAAATATCTCCCTCAGTGTGAGGGGATACATAAAAAAAATGAATTTCTCGGAGCTATGGTTTATAAAATTACTACCTTCTTTAACACGTTACGGATAATATTTATGTGTAAACGTGCAACTATATTAATATTTAAATTTTTTATCAAAATTGTTCAGTGTTGGCGCAATCTAGAAACTGGTTTGAACCCCACTACTATTTATTTTTTTGCGTTTGTGATTTAAACTACTTTGCTTCTAGCTTTCCTTGTGAGCGTTGGTGGTTATGAATTTTATGTTTCTTCGTTGACTACATGACTTTGTTCATGCATTGACGTTTGTTCATAACTATTAAACGCTGAGTATTTTCGATATGAAATGGAATGAGTATATCAGCAAGGTCTTAAACAAATTCATTCGAAAGGTAAAGTGTTAAAGGCAATTTTAATTAATACTAAGAGGAGTTATACGAGTCAAACAGGAAATGTAGCATCCACAGAACGCTGTCAATTAAAAATATGCGTACAACACAAACAATAATTACAAAGAAAAAACAAAGTATGCAACAACACAAACATAAAACGGTTGACAATAGTGTTAGCGCCTTACAACGGTCAGAGGCAAATAGGCCGCTGATGGTTTTAACAAGAATTTCAGATACACCAAACCCCAATCTTACCCTATCGTCATCCCAATAAAACAGGACAGTGTAAATAAAGAAATATTTGCCACTAACAAATTGGGCAGAATAATTAAGTATTCAATAGGCAATATAAGTATAACACAAAAGTGATCATGTATATATGAATATAAAAGAAACCTAAAAAGCCACAAAGCGCAAGTACTCAATGACTTGGCAGAACTTCTTTGAACAAGTGTTTTAACCATTAAACATGATTTAATGACCGTGTTTGTCTTTATTATAGTTCAAACATCATTTCGCAACTATTTCGACAGGTCAGTTTGTCAATTTGAAACTTGTTGCTTTCAGATGAAGTATTATAACCAGTAAACTTTACTTACCATCCAACGTTAAATAAAGATAGTTGATAACATAGGCCCATGCTAATCCTTGATGGACATATTTTGCATTAATATTGTCTAGACCTTCCTGGAGCTAAAACAAAACAATAACCGTAACTAGCCAGTATAATGGAACAGATGTATAAATGTGAAGAAGCTAAACGTAGATAAATTAAACATCTGCCTCATGTTATCGCTCCTACCTTGAGCATCAAGCAACAACTATCGGAATTGAAACACAGATATTCTCCGTTATCAATATTTATTAACATTCAAACAGTAATTATGAATTTGAAATAGAGCGAACACAAATCCCTAACATTTAACTAGAACTATCACTGAAGGTGATGAATACCCCCGCTTTTTTACTTCAGCCGATGATGGGCAAAATGAAGAATAAAATGAAAATCTAAAATATCTGTTAATTTTTTAATGTGAAAGAAAAATGTGAAAGAAATTCTAAGTAAAACAAAGGTCCATAATTCTGTAACAAACACGAGGTCAATGACCTTGAAGCTCTACTGACACGTTTTGATAGCTAGATAAGCATTCCTGTGAAGTTTCATGAAAATCTGTCAAGTAGTTTCAAAGTAGTCGTTACAAGTTTTTATATATAACTTTATGTAAACAAAGATGGTCGCTCGCAACCATGTTTAATGTCGAATCAAAATAATTTTCAACAAGGACCAACATCATATCATGCTGATCATTTGAGAAAAGTCCCATATCAATATAACTTCTAGCTTTCAAGAAGTAGTCGCTACAAACATGTTTTTTAAAAATCTATTTTTAGCCATGATGGCCATCTTGAATTTCCGAAAATATAGTTTCAGAGGAGTAGTTGCTGCAAGTTTTTACTATATAACCCTATCTAAACAAGGATGGCAACTGGCAGCCATGTTTAATGTCGAATCAAAATGATTTTCAACAAGGACCAACAATATGTCGGCTGATCATTTTAGAGAAAGTCCCATATCAATATCACTTATAGTTTTCAGGATATAGTCTACAATTTATTTTTTTAAATCTATATTAAGCCGTGGTGGCCATCTTGAATTTCCAGCCAGCCTGGAACTTTGCTAGGATTAACTAGACATCAAGAGCAACATTCCTGTGAAGTTTATGAAAAAAACGTCAAGTAGTTTCAGAGATTTTATTACAAAATTGTATGTAAACAAAGATGGCCACTGGCAGCCATGTTTAATGTCGAATCAAAATAATTTTCGACAAGGATCAACATCATGTCATGATGATCATTTAAGAATAAGTCCCATATCAATATCACTTCAACCTTGTTTTCTTTTAAAAAATCTATTTTTAGACGTGGTGGCCATCCTGAATTTCCGTCTGACCTGAAATTAGACATCAAGAGCAATATTCCTGTGAAGTTTCATGAAAATCTGTCTAGTATTTTCAGAGGAGTAGTCGCTACAAGTGTTTACTATATAATTTTATGTAAACAAAGATGGCCGCTGGCAGCCATGCTTAACGTCGAATCAAAACGATTTTCGACAAGGACCAACACCATGTCGTGCTGATCATTTTAGAAAAAGTCTAATATCAATATCACTTAGTTTTAAAGAAGAAGTCGCTACAAACATGTTGTTTAAACATCTATTTTTGGCTGTGGCAGCCATCTTGAATTTCCGGTTGACCTGAAATTTTATTAGGATCAATTAGACATCAAGAGCAACATTCCCGTGAAGTTGTGTGAACTGTATGTCAAGTGTAATAACAATCCATGAAAAGTGTTCATGTGAAATCCACATTATAGAGTGAAATTGTTTTAAGTTAAATAAACATGATAAAGGGACATAATTCTGTAATAATTAGTCATTTAACAATGTGTGATGTAGAAGGACATAAGATAATCAGTTGTTATGTGTACATGAAGTTTGGGAACAATTTATTCGAAAATGTTCGAGAAAATATGTGTTAACAAGTCATAGTCAAATTTCAGAGTGAAACAAAGGGCCATAATTCTGTAATAAATTAGGCAATCAATGATGGGTAAATTTAGAGGGAGATAAGGTCATCAGTTGTTATGTGTATATTAAGTTTGGGAACAATCAATTCGAAAATGTTGAGAAAAAATGTTAACATGTCATTGTACAATATTAGAGTGGAAAATTCCAAGTTAAAAAAAGGACCATAATTCTGCAATAAATTAGGCAATCAATGATGGGTGATGTACAGTGACGTAAGGTCGCCAGTTGTTATGTGTTTTTGGGAACAATCTACTCGAAAATGTTTCAGAAAAAATTGTGTTAATAGGTCATTATACAATATTAGAGTGGAAACTTCTAAGTCAAACAAAGGGTCATAATTCTGTAATAAGTTAGACTATCAATGATGGTTAACATACAGGGTCATCAGTCGTTATGAGTATATGAAGTTTGGGAACAATCCATTCAAAAGTGTTTGAGATATGCAAGTATTAAAAATGTGTTACGCGACGGGACAAAAATATGTTACAGGACGCGACGCGACGCAACATTGGGGACAACGTGATTCCTATATAGCACCCACTTCACTTTGTGAAAGCGGGGGTATAACAAGTGTACGAATAAATGAAACTCAAATTTGCTTTTCATGTAAAGGAAATGCAGAACTAAAACTTCATGCGAAAAGCATGTTTAAGTTAAATTAGGAGTTGTCTGTGTCCTATATATTCGACATACTTACACCACAAATAAGGTGGTATCTGAACAGCCCTTTAATCAATGCCGACACCGACACTGAATTCAGAATGTAAGTTTAGAGTTAAAAATAATATCAACTAAAACATGTGTCCAAGGGACCCAAAGGCCCCGCTAAATGGCTATCGATTGCTTACAAAAAGGAGTAACAAAATGTTGTGTAATATTAAAAGGTAAGTTATATGGACCTGATTTGGGTAGGAACATACTGGTGCCATATAGATGTATTTGTTTGTTTGTTTGTTTGTTTGTATGGTGTTTTACTTCATTTGCAACACATGTAAACCATATAGATGTAAGTGTGTATGAAGTTTGAATACTGTAAGGCTGTTGATATGTAACTGACTTAATAAATAAGAGGGTCAAGATTGCCCGTAATCGATCACCTGAGTATTGGCCCATTATCGAACTTCTTCGAAATCTTATGGTCATATACTATCTGTGCAAGTTTAGTTAAGTGTGGCCTCTGTTGTGTTAACAACATTGATATAAAGACACTGACAAAGGTTGGTAAAGTAACCACTGGGGCAGGGCCAAATGTGACCCCAGGGCTACATGTAATATATGAGAGCTGTGTGCCTTGTGGTTTCAGAGAAGAAGATTTTTTAAGTGTATCCCTATACAAGTCTATGTAAAACATGTGACCCCTGGGGCAGGGCCAAATGTGACCCCATTACCCATTAGAATAAACTTGGTAAAGGACCATAATTTCATAGTAAATGCAAAATATTAAACCTCTTGTAGTTTCAGAGGAGATTTTAAATTGTTTACTATATAAATCTATGTAAAACTGTGACGCCTGGGACGGGGCCAAATTTGACCCCATGGTCACCATTTGAACAAATTTGATAAAGGACCATAAGCTTATAGTAAATGCAGAAATATTAAACCTCTGGCTCTTGTAGTTTCAGAGAAGAAGATTTTAATTGTTTTTTTCCCCTATGTAAAACTGTGACGCCTGGGATGGGGCCAAATTTGACCCCAGGGTCACCATTGGAACAAACTTGGTAGAGGACCATTAGCTGATGCTACTTGTAATATATAAGAGCTCTGTGCTTTGTTGTTACAATAAAGAAGATTTTTTAAAGTATTTTCCTTTTTAAGTCTATGAAGAACATGCAAAATTTCAGTCTACAAACTTTGGACCCCCGGGGCACAACCATTTTTGATCCCGAGGACTTCATTTGAACAAAGTCTAGGCACTGGCGATCATTTTAAAAGATTTTTTTTGAAATCTGTTGAGCGGTTCTCGAGAAGAAAATTTCTTAAGGTTTCGATCATATATGGTAATGGCGGCCATATTGGATGTCGCGCTGATCTAACTTTAACAAATCTAAAAACCATTTATCTAAGGATCATCCACGTGAAGTTTGGTCAAAATGGCCAAGCGGTTTCTGAGGAGAAGTCGTTTGAAGCCAAAGTTAACGACGACAGACGAAAATTGATCCCAATAGATCACATTGAGCCTTCGGCTCAGGTGATTTAAAAACGTCAATGTAAAATTTTAATGTAAATTATCAAAGTGTAAAAAGTAGGTCAAGGTCATTTATATTGACCTGATTTGGGTAGGAACATATTGCTGTCATACAGATGTAAGTGTATATGAAGTTTGGAAACTGTATGGATTTTGGTATCTGAGAAACTGAGTTAATAAAAAACTTGAATGTAAAACTTCAATGTAAATTAACAAAGTAGTAAAGGTATGTCAAGGTAATTCATATTGACCCACTTTTCATTGGAACCTATCGCTGTCATGTAGTTATCAACATTTGTAAAGTTTGAAAGCTCTAAGGCCTCTGGTGTTGGAGAAATGAACTTAACAAAAAACTTTGATGTAAAATCCTTGAATGAAAAACTTTGATGTATATTAACAAAGTGTAAAAAGTAGGTTTTGGGTAGGAACTTATTGCTGCCATATAGATGTAAGTGTGCATAAAGTTTGAAAACTGTACGGCTTTCATTCATTTTACAACATCAACCTTAGTATATCCTATATGCGGCTCCAATTTCTCCAAAAATAAATGGAATGATCCATATTCATAAATATAGCAGTTGTGTGACCAAGTCACAGATCATGTTATGCAATGTCTCCTGAGAATTAGGTTAATATCTCACAAGTACAAGTAGACTTGCTCTTGTCTCTGTGGTCATATTTGGAAAACCAGAATCAAAATAAAATCTTAAAATCCTACAATTTGTGTTTTAGTCTTTTTCTGATAGCCAAAAATACAAAGGAGACTTAACTTAACCCAGTATGAATGTATAATGGACTATATTTTCTTTGAATTTGGACCAGTCTTTTTATAGTACAAATGGTAGTTTCGGTCAAATGACTGATGAGCACCCAGTGTCCTGATCAGCCTGAAGATGTCGTGCCAGTCATTTTGGTAAAGGTTCAATATCACTTACGGCTTTTGAGAAGTAGTCCCCACGAAGTCACATTTTTAAAACCTATTTTTAGCAGTGGTGGCCATCATGAATCTCCGACCGACCTTTTGCCAGGATCAACTAGACACCAAGAGCAACATTCCTGTCAAGTTTCATGAAATTCCATCAAGTAGTTTTAGAGGAGTAGTCGCCACAAATATTTCCAATATAACTCTATGAAACAAAGATGGCCACTGGTGGCCCCACACAATCACATTTTTAAAGTATATTTACAGCCATGGTGGCCATCTTGAATTTCCGGCCAACCTGAATTTTTGCTAGGATCAACTAGACATCAAGAGCAACACTCCTGTCAAGTTTCATGAAATTTCATCAAGTAGTTTCACAGGAGTAGTCGCCACACGTTTTTCCTATATTAATCTATGTAAACAAATATGGCCACTGGCGGCCATGTTTGACATCCAATCAAAACGAACTTTGGTTAGGACCAACTACATGTCATGCCAGCATGTTGGTAAATGTTCCAAATCAATATCACTTATGGTTTTTGAGAAGTAGTCGCCACAACATCACATTTCTAAAATCTATTTTTAGCCATGGCGGCCATCCTGAATTTCCAGCCGACCTGAATTTTGGCTAGGATCTACTAGACATCAAGAGCAACATTCCTGTGAAGTTTCATGAAAATCCGTCATGTAGCTTGAGAGAAGTAGTCGCCACAAAATAAGTTTACGGACGGACAGACAGACAGACGGATGGACGGACGATGCACCACTGCATAAGCTCTGTTGATCTTTGATCAGTCGAGCTAAAAACTTGAATGTAAAAGCGAGACGTACGGATGTATGAACGTGACGTACGGATGTGACGTACGTCCGGGCGGACAAGGGTAACACTATATGCCCGGGGCATAAAAATAAAATTAGACCCTGACTTTAATTTTGATCTTAGTAGTATATGTATATATTAGTTTTCGTTGAAGATATTCTAAATCTACGAATGAACCGACAAACGTACAGCTGGACTGACTTACAATTTGAGGAGTTTCATGCAGTTCCTCTGCGAGAGTTTCTTTTATTTTATCCACGAGAATGTTGCCAACAGATTGCGTTGTATCTGTAATGATTTGATTTAAACATATTGTATTGCCATATAAGTATGCAAATGGGTCAGGCCACAAGTTCTATCAACATTAGTTATGGCCTTTCCCAATAGTATCTGTAATGGAATACATTCATATACTAATCAAAATTTGCTAAGGATCACTTTTTTGCTGTCTAAATTTCTTGCTGAAATAAATAGCATTATTTCTATTTTACATGAAATTATTTAGGGCAGTGTATGGTCATGTGATCTCATGACTTGATTCAAATTGTGGAATTGTTGAAGTATCAATGAAATTAATATCGTTACTGTGAATTAATTTCTAATAAAATTATATGGAAGAATAAAAGTGATCCTTAGCAAATTTTGAGTAGTATATTATCAAATAAGTATGTATACACAGTTGAGTTGCAAACAGAACGAGGTCATCCAAAGATATGCATTTTAAACAACAAAATTATGCCATATATAAACAAAAGGTTGAGACATCACACATATTAGTCTTGGTCACCTAGACGTTCACAATCTGCGTTACTCCTTTCGCTCAGAAGAGGTGGGCATACGAATGATCAAGACTACACAACTATTAAAAGGGTTGTAAAGGCTTGATAATATGGATACCAAATTGGAACTGCTAGTGGCAATTAAGACTGTGGAAATGATGTATACTAGAACAAAAGCAAACTTAAGCAGCCCTATTGTCAACATATTGTCATATCTTGCCTTTATATTAGTTCATTTTTGCACCACAAACATCTCCAAACTTTTAACTTCTTGTCTTACTGCCGTTAAAGATCACATTAAAATGGTAATACTTATGAAAACTCTGGGATTAATTTGTTTTGTGCTATAAAAAATTCAAGAGAAATTCTTGATAAAATGTTCAATAAACGTCAAGTTTCATCTATTAGCACTTATAACTTCTCTACTCTATATACAACCTTACCACATCACCTCTTGAAGTTATCAAAGACAAGCTTATTGCTCTTATTCAAAATACTACATTTTTGGCCTGTAATAACATTAAAGCGTTTTTTACTAACGCAGTTTAGACAATTACACTATGTGGACTTGCCAAGAAATCTGTGAAGCATTCATCTTCCTATTAGATAATATTTTCGTCAGGTATGGAACAACCATTTATAGACAAATTGTTGGTATTCCTAAGGGTACGAACTGTGCACCACTTGTCGCAGATTTGTTTTTATATTGCTATGAAAGAGATTTCATGTTGAGTCTTTCACCAGATACCCAGGAAAATGTTATTGAGGCCTTTAATGACACCTCTCGGTATCTGGAGGACATATTAAACATTGACAACCCTTTCTTTTCTACTATGGTTGATCATATATACCCTAAAGAACTTCAACTTAACAAAGCTAATATTTCTGATACTAACGCATTTTTTCTTGATTTACATCTCTCCATTGAAAATGGTGAAATAATTAGCAAAATATATGACAAGAGAGATGATTTTAATTTTGATATTGTTAATTATCCCCATTTAGATGGGAATGTTCCCCGAGCAACTTCTTATGGGATCTATGTGTCTCAACTTATTCGTTTTTCTAGAGCTTGTACTCGAGTTGAGGACTGCAATATTCGTAATCTTTGTATAACTAAAATGCTACTCCATCAGGGTTACCGTTACCATAAACTTCATAAAACCTTTGCAAAATTTTATTATCGTAACCCTGATCTTCTTTCCACATATAAAAGTAATTTAAGAACTCTTCTGCGACAAGGACTATCACAACCTGACTTCTATGGTGACGTGATTTACAAACTTCGTAAGCTCCTTGATCATGATCACTTTCATACTATCTTTGTTAAACTTGTTAAAAGGTCAAAAGAGGTTATGACCCTATCATTTTGCAACGCACTGCATGCTTGGTGATGGACCCATTTACAGTTTGCCACTATGCTTTCCTCTTTGATTGTGCGATGACCGGACAGGCTGTGGACCCTATGATGACGTTTATCTAAAGCCCAAAAGGACGGTGATGTTTGATGTTTGTCTGCAGTCTTGTCTTGTCGTGCCCTCAAAGGTTTATTCTCTTGTTGCTCTGGCTTCTACCAAGTCTTTAAGTACCTTCTTTGTGCTTTTCTAGGATATTGTTTTTTTTGTATTTATATATACACAAGCATTTTTGTGTTTTACTTATATTAGCTATTAATGCTGCCTTGTGGGTTAGAGAATAATTCATGGCGGGGATTCTTTATTTACACTGTCCCGTTTTATTGGGTTGAAGTAGGGTAAGTGTGAGGTTTGGTGCCCCCTAGAACCTGGTCTAAACACCAGCGGCCTTTTTTGCCACTGACCGTTCCAAGGCCTATTGTCAACCCTTTCGTGGTTGTGATGTCTTATTTGGACTTTTATTCGATTTTTATATCTATATTTGTAATGTTGTTTGTTTCGATACGTGTTTTTGGTTGACTGTGTTCCTTGAATGCTACATTTCCTTTTCGACTTTTATAGCTGCTTTTAACTATCATCATAGTGTCACTCCAATAACATTGGACAGTGCAGAGAAAGAAATATAAAAATATAAAAGGACAGGGAAAGTAGCATTCAAGTTGGACAGTCAACCACAAAACACAGAAACAAACACGCAAGCAGACAAACATGAAGGCAAAAGTAATAATAAATGCAAAACGACATCACAAACACAAAAGAGTTGACAATAGGGCTACCGCCTTGGAACGGCCAGTGGCAAAGTAGGCCACTGGGGGTTTAAACCGGTTCTAGGGTGCACCAAACCTCACACTTACCCTACTGTCATCCCATTATTCAAAATATACTTGTCATTTTAAAGTAATATAATCGTGAAAAAAGTACGGTGCAATCTCTAAATTGTCATTATCAGTGGAATTGTAATCTGGCATCTACTTATAACTTACCATCATAGGATATGACTCGTACAGTTTTGTTACAGCTAGTGTTTTTTGGATGGTTCACCAGTCGTTCAAACAGTGAGGCAAACAACTTCACTTGTCGAAGCCTTTCTTCGCTAGACAATTTTAGATTGTCCTCGCCAGGTTTTATCCATTGTGATGTGCCTGTCTCAAGCATGTTAAGTAGGCCGAGCGTGTGTGGACTACGGCCTACGAAGTAGTATGTCTACAATGATATATATATATAGAAAATTGATTATTTTGTGCAACATTGCTTGCCTTATGATAATTTCTAATTGAGTGTACTAATACGTTCTTATCGCGTTAAGTAATATATGTATTATTTAAAGGTACAGCGTGTTTTTTTTAGTATTTTTTTTAAGTTTATAAGTACATATTCATAATGCATCAGCGTACGCCTGCAAGTTTCACTTAATATCATAATGTTGCCAAATATTCATCATAGTTTTTCGTTCAGAAGTATTGTTAATTGTATGTGGTTTATTAAGAAGAATTGGAACATGATCCCCGTTATGAATTGAATTGGGTTTTAAGGCGCACCAACACATGAAAGGTTATATGGCGCCTAACAGGAATGAACATGCCAGGCTCATCCTCCATTTACATCGAGATAAAATATGGAGAATGGGCCTAGAACCTTTGAGTTGCTGCAAATTCTATTGTAGACATTTCATTTTAGCTGGAGCCACGTTTATTGTTTTTCTAGAGCTTGTACTAATTCCCAGTATTGCAGCATTCATACCATACTTACAAAAAACAAAGCAAATAGATTAAGTAGATTATCGCTTAAGCTGGTGCAAAGGGGCGTGAGAGGTGTTGCGTCTTAAATTATCTCCCATGAACAGACTCAATAAAACCGAGTGTACTATTTAATTCTCTTAGATGTGTTGCTTCCAAAGGATCACCTATTCAGTATTTATTATATTAAATCTCTTTTTCAACGGATGTTGTCTCAAAGCAGAAATCATTGATTAGCATTTAACATGTAAACATTTTGCTTCTATGTTAATATTAGTATTACAGATGTTGTTTTAAACTTTCAATGATATATATATTGACATTAGTTTATGTTCTGTTGACCTTATAACATGGCTGTTTCAAATCAAAGTTGGTCATTAACTACTTTTGAAATGTGCGTCATATCGAACACGTCTGCAAAAGCTATCTAAGATATAGAAAAGGGATAGCCATGTCATGGAAATCTGAACCATTTATTTATGTCCTTTATTGCGATACTCCCCAACACCATGGACTTGGGTTGAAAAGTAAAGTGACACTTTTTAACAACTTGCTGAATGAAGGTTTGCGTTTGTATATTAGAATAGTTAACCAGAACTCGCGATTTCACTATTAGTCATCTGTACACATATTCTTTATAAACTGTTGGAGGCTTTTTCTATACTTCTACCAATTATGCCAAAGTTTAAAAAGAAATACATAGTCAAAATATCAAATGAAAATATATCAAATTAAAACGTCGAATAAGCTAAATTATGTGTATGATCATAATATTTACCTCTTGATCTTTTGTTATACTGTTCACATTCACCTTGTATTGTCTGCCAGCATAACTCCCTCTATCGCTCTCTATTGGCGATAGCTGGCCCACGTGCTGTAATTAATTTGTTTTAGCTAAACGTTGCTCTCTTTTAGACAACAATTTCTTGAGCATGTGTTTAATAATAAAGCAAAGCGTTGCGTCATAATATGTTTGCTAATAGAGATGTTGACGTGCACGTATATGCAAGTATATGAGTTCATGAAACTAAATGTACTCGTAATTCAATTCATTTGATGATAAGCACTACCGTACCAGGTTTCATTTCGAAAAAACAAAACATAATTATATGAACTTTATAGAATGAACTTGGAATACTGCCAAAAATGTTATTACGGCAAGTGAAAAGGGCTTATATATGTTTGCTTATCCAATTAAACTTATCGTGCGTTTCGCAGACCTTTATACGAACTATCCTAAGTTTTAAATGGAGTTTTAGATTCTGGTTACAGGGCACATTTACCTGCAGATCTAGACTAATCATGGTTAATAGCAAAAAATCCGCAAGCTACCTCAGCAGCTGTTTTGAACATGTGTTTAAAAAAAATATCATTGAAGTTTTACATGAAATTGACAAAACAACAATACGATATAAAAAAGAAGATAAACCATGATCTAACCAAAATAAAAGAATAACAATATAAACAGAGCAAAGTTTTACACAAGCGTAAAATAGCTGCCGAGAGGAAATAGCATACATCTGGAAAGGGACTGGAAACGAAGTGTAACATAATAACATATAAAGTCACGGGTGTTAAAATAATATTGAAAAAAGGATGTTGACGTAAACACGCCACCACCGTTTTTTTTGTCTTACCAGACACATTCTTCCCGAGTTTTACCATCAGCTGTTCCTTCCAAACATTTTGAATCAAGGTGGGCGACCTCGCTTTTCTCTGTTCAAATACCTTGATTTGCCTTACATACTGATCACAATTCAAATTTGGAGCACAACATGCTAGAAGTACACATCAGCACAGAAATACATGTGTTCACATATAAGGGATGCGTGTGCGTTAGCGTGTGCATAACAACAGAGATAAATATCTCACTGCTACCAGATTGCATTATCAAAGAGAAAAACTCAAAGAAACTGTTCATTGCTACCTTACCATTACATGTGCAATTATGAAAACCATATAGGCAGCAAATAAACTCATCGACTAGTGTATAACACGGTGGTATTTACGAGAATACCGCGTTATAAATGGGTATTATTCCATATCAAGAGCTGTCAGAGAACAACTCAGCTCGACTATTCGGTTTTTCAGAGAATAATAAATTATATAGCTAGTATATACCATCAGGAAACAAAGCTAAAACAATGTGGGGTGTGGTTGGGGGAACATAGCTGTGTGTAAGAATTGACCAAAACTACACAGAAATATGTAAAAAAAAAAGAAGAGTTTTGAGTGGAGTGGAGGTGGGGGTGGTGGAGAGGCAGGGGTGGGTGGTGTGGGGAGTGGGGTGATGAGGGCAACATATATGTGTAAGAAGCTACGTAAGAATTCAACAAAACAACACAAAAATATGTAAAAAAATAAATAATTAAAAATCGAGTTTTGAGTTGGGATGGGGAAGAGGCGGGGTGTGGGGAGGGCAACATATATGTGTAAGAAGCTATGTAAGAATTGAACTAAACAACACAGAAATATGGTAAAACAAAATAAAAATAAAAATATTTCGAGTGGGATGGGAGTGGGGGGAGGGGTGGGGTGTAAGGCTATGTGTAAGAATTGACAAAAAAACTCGCATAAATATGTAAAAAAAAAAAAAAAAAGAGTGGGGGTGGGGTGGGGCTGGTGAGGCAGGGAGTGGGGTGGAGGGAGCAACATATATGTGTAAGAAGCTATGTTTAAGAATTTACCAAAACAACATAGATATATGTAAAAAACAATAAACATTAAATACAAATATGCCAGTTTCGAGCGTGGGGAAGTGGGGAGGTGGGGGTGGGGACGGGTGCAACATAGCTATGTGTAAGAATTGACTAAAACAACACAGAAATATGTAAAAAAAATATATTCGAGTGTGTGTGTGTGTGTGTGTGTGTGTGTGGTGGGGGAGGCAGGTGGGGTGAGGGGTGGGGGATGAGGGAGCAACATATATGTGTAAGAAGCTATGTGTAAGAATTGACCAAAACAATACAGAATTATGTAAAAAAAAGAAAGAAAAAAAAGACTATCCTAGTTTCAAGCGTGTGGTGGGTGGGGTGGCGGGGGAGGAGGGGGCAACATGTGTACGAATTGACCAAAGCAACACAGAAATATGTTAAAAAAAAATTAAAAAAATAGAGTTTCAAGTGGTTGGGGGAGTGGGGTGAGAGGCAGGTGGGGTGGGGGTAGATGGGTGAGAGTTGTCGGGTGGTGGTTGTGGGGGTGGGGGCAACATATATGTATAAGAATTGACTAAAACAACACAGAAATATGTAAAAAAAAATGTTTCAAGTGGGGGCCGGGGAGGGGGGTGAGAGGCGGGGGTTGGTGGGTGGGAGGGCCCAACATATGTTTATGTTTAAGAATTGACTAAAACAACACAGAAAAAAAAGGGCTTTAGTGGGGGGCGGGTGTTGGGGAGGGGGGGGCGTGGGGGGGGGGGGGGGGGGGTGAGGAGGGAGCCCATGCCCCAATATGGGTGAAGTATGAATACAATTAAAAATGCTATAAGAAATCCCAAACCAAAATTATATATATATACATGCTTACATGCAAACCTAGATCTGCCTTTATTGCACATTTCATGGGCCATCACAATTTTGGTTCCAAGGGAGCCCAGAATTTGCAGAAGACAAAATTACTTACCCAACCCTTTACAACACGCTATAAGGAAACCAATTCCAAAATTTAGTTCAGCTAGGACAAGAAATGTAAGAGATATAGACCTGCTTACACAGCTTACATGCAAAATTTGATGTGAAACAGACACATTTTAAGGGCTATCATAATTTGGGTTCCATAAAAGCCCATGGGTTACAAAAACCAAAATTGCTTATGCAGCCCTTAAGATAATGCTATAAGGAAGCCCATGGCCAAATTTGGTTGTGCTAGGATAATAAATGTAAGAGATATAGACTTGTAAACACAGCTTACACGCACACCTTGATGTTGGACGCCGACGCCGACGCCAACGCCGACGCCGGGGTGATTACATAAGCTCTCTTATTCTTCGAATAGTCGAGCTAAAATGGTATTATTCCATTAGAATACAGATTTGCACTTATTCCATTCCAATACTTGCGGTTTCATTCAGTTTCACTTACGGTTTCATTATGCTCCGTAAAAAATCCCGGACGTGAAGATCCCGGAAATATTGCCGCATTCTACACTTTAGTAGACTGCTCTACGAAAACGTCATTTGAAGCAATAAAACGGCAAAGTTTGAACATTGAAAAATATGTGTTTATACCATTCAAGTTTTTTTAGACGGGTTCCCTAGGAATTGAAGTTGTAATCATGCTTATTGTCGGCTACATGATTCACAGTCTGTTAACCATAGACATTATTAGTTATTAGGATTCTTGACAGGGGACATGGGCTCACATTCCCTGCCTGAAAATTATATTCACCCGAGCCGTTAGGCGAGGGGGAATATATATTTCCAGGCAGGGAATGTGTGCCCATGTTCCCTGTCAAGAATCCTAATAACGAATTTGTCATACTTCAAAGTTGTAACCATTTATTTAAGAAAAAAAGCAGTCAAAAACACGATTTCATTTTTATTGCGCCAATTACCCCGTAACGTGTCTCTAACTAGACGTTGTTTACTTTCGTGACGTCATCGCTCTAACGTCGTAAAATTTGGCGGATATTTTAATAAAATAAACGTATTTTGTCACTATGTTAATGTTTTATTATCTGTAAAATTGCCAAAAAAATACACTTACGATTATTTCAGTCTTTTACACACAGAGGAAAGCGCAAAAAAGCGATAGGACGGAAACAATCGGCGGATTCCAAAAAAAATCGGCAACGTTATCGTCGCCATTTTGGTTTTGTGTATTCGAGTAATGGGGTACCTAAGGGGAATTCGTCCCATGTTCACGTCGCGAGACGTAGACATGGGCGCATGTCTACGGCGTATTGACCAATGGAATCCTGAGAATTTTCTTCGCAGTATGACAAGTTTCTAAAGCCATATAAGAGTCAGCTGCCTTCGGCAGCTGAATAAATTGAAGATAAGCCACGTTTTATTACGTAAAACAGACATCCTTGTCCGTTTAAATTGCATATCGGTAGTTTAGTTATTATTTCATAACACAAACCTTTATCGCTTCATCCAGTTGTGACAGATCATTAACTTGTTTTGCACTGTAGGGGACGAGATAAAAAAAATTCAAAGGAAATGTGCCAGGGCTGTTCATGTACCACTCGCTTTCTTTTATTCTACTTGCAAGATCTGTATGTAATATGAAAGAAAATATATAAAATCGATTGTACTAATAACCGAAAAGAGAATGTGTTTGCTCTCAGGATGAATAAGACAAATAAATTCGAAATGCAATCCCAAGCTTTCTTTCCATATAAGCTACCTACCCTGCAAGTTTTATCGCAATACCTCATTCCTAACAAAAGTTATTGAGCAGAAAAGTTTTTCTATTTTTAGTAACAGTGACCTTGATCCTAGTGACTCGAAGTGCAATCCCAGGCTTCCTTTGCAAGTTTCATCACAATACCTCATTCCTAACAAAAGTTATTGATCTGACAACATTGCGCCTCCGTTTTTCTATTTTTAGTTACAGTGACCTTGACCCTAGTGACCCCAAATGCTATCCCAAGCTTTCTTTCTATATAAGCTACCTACCCTGCAAGTTTTATCGCAATACTTCATTCCTAACAAACATTATTGATCGGACAACATTGCGTCTATGGACAAGCCGAATCGAGTATACCACCCCTACAAACTTCGTTTGCGGGGTATAATGAATGAACGAACGGATGGTTTGCGGGGTATAATGAATGAACAAACGGATGGACATTCTAACGAATCAGTATTTATGTGGCTACCCCTTTGTTCTTCTAGCCACGCAACAGAATTTTTAGCCACATAACAGAAATGGAATGAATAGCATCTTTTGTTCTCTATTGTTCTCCTAGCACATCCGAACTGACACACATACTAAACGGGATGGACAAAATGTTTAAAACATACTGAGAATATTAAAGGACAATATCAAATGTCAGGAATAGCTTATGAGTTGATATGCCGTCTTAAAACTTAAACAGAATGAAAACGAATTAATGGTTTTATAATAGTAAAATGGTTATAAGATACCATCTGATATAATTATGCACAAGTATTTTATTTAGAGATTATTCTGAATCGAGTGTGTCTTAACACTTGGATATTTCTTTAGGTAAATGAAGAACCAATGAAATAAAATTCAAACACTGAACTGATACCCACGTGGAAGTACAATGTTGGCATATCCAGTATAATCACTCATCACTTGGCCAACGTATATTGAAGCGGTCTCTGAAAGGAAGAGATGACTAACACGTATTTTCAAGTGAAAATAAAGCTTGTCAATAAGCATTAATTCTCAAGAGTTCTATGCGATTATAAGAATCCATCATGAGTATCCATGTGAGATAGGGAAATCTCTCCCGAGGGTCAGAATTGTAACCAGGGGACGAGGCTCTGCCGAGTTCCTGGTTGCAATTCTGATCCCGAGGGTGAGATTTACCTAATTTACCTATCTCACATGGATAAACTCATGTTGGATTATTTTTCTCCTTTAATACAGGCATATTTCAATGACTGTATATGATTTTACCCTAGAATAAGGCGACGTCCCCAACGTGACGTCATGACGTTTCATGTAAGAGCAACATGTCATGTAAGATTATAAGAATCTGTCATGGGTATCCGGTGAAGATAGGGAATTCCAACCCGAGGTATAAGCGTTTTTATCGGAACCGATGCTCTGCCGAGGTTTTGATTAAAACACTTATACCGAGGGTTGGAATTCCCTATCTGAACCGAATATCCATGATAGATTATTTTTCTTGCATATCAGAGACATGTTGTGCGTTGACGACGCCAACTACGAACATTTTGCATGTTTTCCTGCATATCGGATGTTGGCACTCGTGAATTTTATCTCGACCCTAATGTGAGATTGAAATATCTAGCCCCGGTAAAACTCTTTCTTGCATACCGGACAAGGATTTTCGTCATTCTTTCTTGCATACCGGACAAGGATATCCGTCATTTTACTAGCCCCGGTAAAATGACGGATATCCTTGTCCGGTATGCAAGAAAGAGTTTTCTTGCATACCGGACAAGGATATCCGTCTTGCATACCGGACAAGGATATCCGTCATTTTACCGGGGCTAGAAATTTCCATCTCACCCTAGGGTCGAGATAAAATTCACGCTCGCCAACATCCGGTACGCAAGAAAACATGCAAAACGTTAGTAGCTGGCGGTGTCAACGCACAACAAGTCTCTGATATGCAAGAAAAAGAATCTATCATGGGTATTCGGTTCAGATTTACAATTACAACCCTCAGTATAAGTGTTTTAGAGCCTCGGTTCCGATAAAAACACTTATACCTCAGGTATTCTTATAATCTCATATGAGGAAAACACCTATCTCACATGACTAGAAATGGGAGAAATAAAATATCTCTTCCACAATAGTGGCAATGTAATCAGGTGTTACAAAACAACAAGCTTCAAAATGAGAACTGTAATGTACTTGTGAACTTTTTTTGGATGTCATACTCCGAAGTTGAGTACATAACTAATTTTGCACTTTTCAGTACGTACTAACAACGGTAAATCAACATTAGATGGGTGTTCTCTTAACGTTTTATTATTTGTAACCGCAGTAAGGAATATATTTGCATAATTAGGTGAAAAAGAAATAGACTAGAATACCGTTTTTTATAATTATAATTATTACATTATGTGTAAAACTCAAATAATTGTTTTTGAAATAAATATCTTTCAAAATATCGTAAAATATCAAGTAACAGTTTTATATTATTTTTACCTAACATATATTGTTAGTATTAAAACATACTATTGTTAAATTACAATGAATAAAGCATATATTCCTACTGTATTACCATGATGACAGAGTATCCATTTCATGTAGTCAATTCTACACGACTGAAAATAATAAATAAGATATTAAGCGTTTTAATCCGTTTTCTAATAGTCTACATATCCAATTTTGTTTCACTTCCTCGTAACAGTTTCGGTCTTTGAATGACGTCAAAGTGACTGTTCATCACTGGATTGGTTCCCAGCGGCAAACAATAACCTGTGAGTATACACTTGTCTAAGCCCCCAGGTCCCTGTTTAAGACAGTGTGTTTTGAAAAAAAATACAATGGCTTCCTTCACCAAAGCTCACGTTGAATAAAACCAACAGTTCGGTTCTATAGCAGCATACTTTGATCTTCATCTCTCTTTTCAATTACACACATACTACAGTCCATGATAAGAGCATGACTTTAACTTTGACATCATTAACTAGCCACACTGAGATGGAAATTTATCTTGTGATACATCATATTTGGTGTATTCGTTTTGCTAGAGCGTGTAACTATGTTAAGGACTTCAATGCTTGAACTCAAGTTATGACAAGTAAACTTCGTCAGCAATGTTTTCGTTACCACACACTTCGTAGATTTTTCTGAATTTTTTATCGCCGCAACAATACCCTACCGGAGAAGTCCAACACCTATCTTAAACATTTCTGTTACTAGGAACATCACAACCATTATTTTATGGCGATATATCAACTTCGGAAAGTAAATGTGTCTGACGGTTCCCTGATCACATTACAGAACTAATCAGGAAATTCGTCACAAATTGATTCGACCATTTAATATTGTAACGCACTTAATGGTCAGTGATTGATTCCTCAATATTCAGTCACTATGCTTCACTGTTCTTTTGAGCGATGACTGGACAACCTAGAAGACTGCAATGAAAAGAAATGTTGGTGCATGAACTTTCGTCCCTCAAGCATTTTGGTCGTACCAAAGATTGGCTTTTTCTTTGGCTGCTGTGGTTGTTCTGTGCAATCTGGACATATTTACAACATAATTTTAGTGTATCATTTGTAAATTTAGTATTGATTTTGATTTGATTTTATTAAAGCATTCTTTTTGATGGGATACACTTTTATTTACACTGTCTTGTCAGTTTGTGTGCCGAAGACAGGAATATAGTGAAGAAGTTATGTACACATATACGGTAATCGTTGTAAGTTAACCAGAATATTGTATTCCCTTCGATTGACTATTTCCATCCTTACTACTCTTCCCCTTAGGCCTTATTTTTCTTTGGTGGCGTTTCCTCGTCTCTATCATGTATCTACAATCCACTGTGGATATCTACAATCTTCCAGAGATGTTGTTATGTGTATCTCTCGCATATGAACTTCGTTTTCTGACACAACACAGACACATATGTATATCAGGGTGATTACTACACTCAACTTGTGTAATAATGAGTGCTATGAGGCTATGAGGTCCGTGTGTGCCTTTTTTCTACTGACTAGACATTTTGCAGTCACATGCTCCTTTCGTACCATGGGTGTATCCTGCTTCCTATTATATCGGTCTTGTTTATGTGATCTGTTAATGGGCTTATTTGCCTTTTCCTGAATCCATCCGTAAAAACTAGTTGGTTTGATGTGCTCGACCTACTCATTAAAAAAGAGCCCCACCCAAAACGTTTTATTGGCAATTTTTTTTAACTATTTTCTTTTCTATTTTAAGAATATTTTCCCTTTTATTTCTTATGATTTTTACTGTCTTTAGAGAGAAAAAAATATTGACCTACCTACCTACCCACCTAAAACCTTTTGGGTCGGAGCACAGCAAACCAACAATTCTTTACGGATGGACTGATTATCTCCCGTTATGTTATCCACGAATATCTTCCAGAGATGGGGTGTACCTGTGATCGGAGTGGTGACATTCGCTTTATGTTCTAGAACATACTGTTCTAGAACATACACACTTGTAACTATCGGTGATATCGGTCTACGCATTGCTGTCCCAAATTCATGCTGGTAGATGTTGCTTCTGTTAACAGTCACTGTGACGAAGCTCATGTCAAATGTCACAGTCTGATGAATGTCTTTGCAAAGATAGAAACTCTAACAACTAAGTTAAACATACTTGGATAAATAGACTATCAAAAAAACAGAATCCAAGTATATATGCTTTCCTGATGTATCTATTCAAAGACATTAATCAATTTTAACATGTTCCAAATTAAGTACTTAATGCTACCTTTTATGTCCTGCCATTCAAAGTTGTTTCTGTGGTATGAAAATATCCTGGGGTTTCCAATTTCAATGAATGCTTTTGTCTGTTGCTTGGCTTTGTTTTCAACTATGTCAATCCGGATGAAAGTGGCTTGTTTGGCTTTTCGAGACTTCTTCAGGGCCTTTACAACTTTGTCTTCTGCCCATCCAGTTCCAGTGGACTTGGGTGAAATGATGATTAGTACCTTTTGGCAGCTTTCAATAACCTGTATGATACTAAATGGGAAAACAAAGTTGTAAGTAAATATGTCTTTAGGACATGCATGTTATATTAGATGTCGATCTGCTAAGGTGTTCACAATACTATACATAATTGTGTTATCGTATGCCAGGGTAATAAATACTCTGTCATGATTTTTTTTGTATGACCTTTAAACAAGTATCAATAGATACCAAGTAGATTATTTAAGGTGAACGCACAAGTTCTGCATTGTGTTCTATAAATGCTTCACCTCATTTTATGATACTGACTTTAAGTGACACTTGTTGTCAAACAAAGGCAGGACAGCACTATGCACACATCACTGTGGTATCTTTGAAGCGGATACATGTAAAACAGTATATTAAATCACTTTAGAATTATTTTATTTTTAGAATTTCGTGATTCTTGGTTTCAAGAAATTCATTACTCAATGAGTGATACAAATAGTCTTAATCTGTTTCTCACCACAATTAAAAAGGCTCATTCTGTTCTGAGAATACACTGAGTTGCATCATAATAGCATGACTTGATGTCATAATAGCATGGTGTGATGTCATAATACCAGGGTGTGATGTCATAATAACAGAAACTGATGTCATTATAGAAACAACCAAATGAAAACATGAATGAAGCATTCTGATTGGTTCAGTGATAAAAATTGGACCAATGAAACCAGTTAATTTAAAGCTCATTACATAAATTCTAATAATAAAATAATTCTAAAATGATTTAATAGACTGTTTATAATGAATTTCACATAAATTAATCGTTAACTAATATTAATTGTTGACTGTTATGCTGTTGGTAAAACCAGCAATCGTAAAATTTCGAATTTAAAACTTGGTGCTTAGCAAACTTTGCATAGTATATAATATGAAGCTCTATGGAAGAAAGCGAATCATTTATCTGTAAGAAATAAGAATGATATCTAATAATCAACCCAATACGTTTTGATTACTCAATGTAACAATAGCCAGGTCAGAAACTCTGTTAGAAGGAAAACCAGTGTTGTAAATAAAATATATGTATCTCTGATCAAATTTCTAGGCTTCACCAGTTATCCAGGCTGATACACACAGTTGTTCTTATACAAACAAATACTGTAACACCATTAATAAAAATAGTGTGGGAACCCTGTCCTACTTTTACTATTGAATAGATTTCTATGGTTGTGTTACAAGTTTGGAGGACCGTCATGTTTATGTCCCCATCCGATGGACGAGGCTAAGTGTTTGTGTTATTATTTATGAGAACTGCTAAGGTAAAAGCCCCCAAGTACTGTTGTCTCTATAACTGGAAAGCCGAAAGTTGCATATAGCATCATCTAAATGAAATTTCTTTCACTATGGAAGAAAGTATTGAAGCACGCTTTTTATTATTTATCCTCCAGTGATTTAAGAAGGATGGTTTATGCATATTGGAATGAAAATACAACATCATTTGCATACCATCTTTGGATGGGACATATGGTAAAGATCAGATAAAAAATGAAGTAACTACAGATTTAACAAAGGAAAATACAATATAGCATTTTTCAACAAATCAAGGGCCATAACTCAGTCGTTACTAACAAGATCTAGCTGTTTTTTTAACTTGTCCAAGATTTCATTGATATTCCGCGCTCTGCACAACTAGACATCATACTGAGGCTTCCTGCCAAATTTTGTAGAAACCCAACAAATCGTTTAGGAGTAGCGCCGACAAGAAATTTAAAGTAAAAATGTCAAAGGGCCATAACTGCGTCATTGTCACAAAATGTCACGGGTAGCGCGTATTGGTCGTACATAGCCCTTGTAAGCACCTGTTAGTTACACCCTAATCCATTGTACAGTTGAAACCAATTCACAATGTTTAATCAGTTTAGTTTTGTGCTAATGCATGTAAAAGTATAGATCTATCTCCTTAAAAGGCAAAATTGTGTAAGGGTCCTTTCGAATTTAACACTGCGAAGTTAGCCACGTATGTCACGGACTGAACGGGGGAAATAATGGTTTGGGCGTAACGTTTGCTATAAAATCTTCTAGTTTTGGCCGGGAATGCTTGATAGTTGCTTTGCTTGGAGCAGAAGTTGGACGGTGAATTCACAGGCAATATGTGATCAGTATTTATTTTATTTAGTTTTATCGTACATTTGTATTCAGTGGGCGGCGCCATCTTGTTTGGCGAGGTTACGACATCCGGCTAGCTTTTATGTTTAGTGATTTTGAATTTACTTTATTAGATGTAATTATTGTAATTGATCATTAACTATAAAACAATATTAATGTGATAAAGTTTGATAATAGGTACATTAGTTAACGTTGGCGTATATCTCTGTGATTGTAATACACGATTGAATTGATAACATTGTATATTAGGTGCATTAGTTAACAATGAGATGCAGTAGGAACGCCACGGACCTATAACATATCAGTTCTGTTCGCATTTTAACTCCGCGAACATGGACTATTTCTTTGTATTTTACGGACTATTTTACGAATTTTCAACTAAAACAGACGCCATTTTTTTACACCCGAATTTGGGCGCGCTACGTCGGCGAGCACTACGGGTACCTATGGAGTCTAACAACACGCGTACAGTGTTTCATACCGTAGATTATGTAAAAACTAATACCTTACCGGACGAAATAACGTCCCATTATGTGTCAACACGATGCAGTGTTGGTGACTGACAGGTCACCGTGACATAACTTGACACGTGAAATTGACATGTTGTTGCAAGTTGGATTTGGGATTATTGTCTGCTGCTGGAGGTCCATGATCAAGGTATTTGTTTTGTCATTAAAATGTGTTTGTTAATAAACAGTACACACCCCTTTTAGATCGTGCATATTTAGACATTGGCCAAATACAGTGCCTAAAAAAGTAGTGTATAGTGTATAATAGAAAGTTCATAATCACTATAAGTGTTTTTCGTGTACTCCGATCTTTCCAGTAACTGGATGTACTGTAAACTGTAGAACGTTTCGTGGAATAAAACAATTGCTAGTAGA
>JAWPHD010013295.1:0-69303 GCA_037043455.1 Cyrtodaria siliqua
ACTATATATGCTTACTCGCAACAATTCGGGGAGCATAACAATACCATATTGGCCTGTTAATCTCCTGGGAATCAAAATACATCATCAATGAAATCAACACTAAATCACGGTACACAATTTAACATGGGTGTCTTCCTGGTGGACATCAAGGTGTCGTTTTCGTTCTGTTTTGATGTAGAACTTCTTCTCACATATGATGCATTCGAACATCGGATCTGATCAGTGGTAGTTCTTGTGTCTCGACAGTGAAGACTTATGTTTAAAACTTTTATGAAATATGGGACAACTTGCTTCAGTCATCTCCTCATGGAAGGTTGTCTGATAATTGTCCTCGTTCGAATCTGAATCAAATTCCACCATTCTGAAAGTCAAAAATGACAATTGTTGTCAATTAATGTATCACATACTCGCGGTGTGAGGGTATAATAAAGCCATGATGTATTGATCATTACAATACAATCAAATAAATATGCAAGGAAGGTCGAATCATTGTTCGGTCCGTTCCGTCCAGCTCTGTATGCATCATGGTGCATCGGAATTGCCTCGTCTGTAACCGTTTCAAATATCGGATTACGCAAATCGACGACGTAGTTCCGTAGTTCGGTGGCGTACGTGGAAGATCGAGTAAACATATGCAGGGCTCATTTAAACTGGCGTACTGGCAACATTTTCAGAATGCCAGCAATTTTTGGCAAAAATGTGCAAGTGCATTAAAATACCGTACGTGTTTAATTTAGAATACCATGTCTGCTTTTTTGTTAACATGTGCTTTCATATCAATGTTTTAAAATATTTTTTAAGTTTTCCTGATATGTCTTTGTAATTTTATGACACATATGCAATCTAGCATGTGTGCTAATGATAAATCATCGTGTGCCTTTTACTTATTTGTTACATATCGAAGTGCACGTATTAACATATATCTTGATCAGAGATGGAACTTACAATCAGTGGCAATCGCTTTCTTCTGAAACTAACGTGACAACGCGATATTTTAAGAATATTCAGGATTGCCAGAAAGACCTTCGAAAATTATTCACTGTGCCTGTTTTGGCAAAAATGTGCATAGATCTATGTATAAACTCCAGAAAAAAATGAGTTTAAGGGATCGACCTTTTAATCTGCATGGAGAGGGGCACTTTCTTTCAAGACGTTTACATTTTCTTTTTCTTCAAAACAGGCTATTTAATTATTGTAGACAAAGATTTAATTGTCTAAAAACTGTAAGCTATTTTAGAACATTTGAACGCTCCCCAAAAACGATACGCTGTCTAAATGAAGGTGTTTGCAACAAAAACTGTAATAAACTTATGTATGTCCGTGTATTATTAATACGAAGGTGTGATTCTGTTCTGATCGCGATGACAGTGTGATCAACATGATGTGTACGTTAGTGCCTTAAGTCTTTTTCGGACCGTATAGTCAACTCCATCCAACAAAATGTAGGTATACAGTGTTTTCTTTCGTCATAACTTGATTCATGATAGAACCGAGCAGTATTATTTTTTTGTTTATGTAAAAGGATGCACATTCATTGCATCAACAACTTTACTCTGTTTTAATACGCGACATGTATGGTGATAATTCACCAGAAAGACGAGGTCACATTGATCTGTCAAAATTTGCATCAGTGAATTTATTCCTTTGTACCTTCAATAACTTTTTTAATATTGCAGATATCGTAGATATTTAAACTGCTGGTGAATGAGAAACGTTTTCATCACTCGATGCACAGAATGATTAGCACCAATTCGAGGCAGTAAATTCAAAATAAGAAAATATTGACTAACCTTGGTAATGTTTCGCCTTGTTTTTCGGCCATTTTGTACGCATTAAACCAATGGCGCTGCCCTACTGTTGATCATAGATGAATGCGGATCCAATTGATTTCATGATCTGAGAAGTTTGATATCGTCGTGTTAAATATTGTTTGAAGGTCTTTGGAAATGATCTTGATCCACTGTTATTGGTGGGTGATTGTACTAAAGGGATGAAGTACATCTAAGTATAATATATACAATTTTGCAATTATTCAAAAGGCCATAACTCTGCGGCACAGCATAGAAAATGGAAAAAAAGGACAAGATACGGAAGTACCCATCATAGCTATGAATTGCAGCAAGTTAAGTCCAAATCCGCTGAAAACTGTAGAATGTGTGCTTAGTACAAACTATAGCTTTCTGTAATCATTTAAAGGGCCAATAACTCTGTGGTAGAACATCCTGAAAATACGCTTAAGTACACTTCATAATGATGCATTTCAAAGAGCTTAGTTTCAATCTGCTGAAAATTGTAGTAGTGGAATAAACAACTTCTAAGTACAAAATATACTATAGCATTGTGTTATTTTATTTAAAGGGTCATAACTCTGTGACAAGTATTCAAGTTTTATTAAATAAGTCATGGCTAATTAAGAGCATGTGACATGCAAACATTTATCTAAGTAAACAAATTGTGAAAAAATATTCAGCAAAATGGAATGAAGAAAAATAAATTAATGAATCTGAATGGAGAATGAGTACTATATAGACATTCTTATTTACAAACAGATATTTATAGTTTTACAAAATATTGCTAGCTTCAGTAATATCGATTTAAGCTCACAGTTCGTGAGTCATTCAAATTTAGCTGTGTCAGGGTGCTTATAATAAAACTCTCATAAATAATTGTTTCTCTCTTCAATAAAATAGTTGCACTGAAAAAGATAATGAAATTCATCGTCAAGTACATTTTCATTACAGAGATTACAGGTACGTACATTTATTTCAATATTAAAGAATCGACCTTTCTCAATAGGCAGTTTGGGGTTCATACATCTAAATTTACATAGGGTTTTAGCTAAATATATTGGTAAAATATGAAAACATTTTTCAAAAAGAAAATCATGTTTATAAATGCGATAGTTCAGACTTGCACGTTGCTATTCCAACTTTGAAGGAAAACTGATATTTAAGTATTGAGCTAACAATCTTTTTAATCATATTTGGACATGACAGAGAACTGAAAGTGAAAATCCTGACACAGCGATGCATTGCTGCAAGTTTGGTTAAAATTCGCACACAACTGTAGGAAGGGTTGAGTTTGAGCAAATAAAATTGCAGGCCTTATCTATAAAACGATCTATTTCATCGCACGGTGCATATACGAACCTGCATACACATTAATATTTATTGGAGGATCCAAGTCGTCCAGCTGTATTTCATCTTTAAACCGCCATGTGCCATTTGCTTACTTTTTTTATTGGCTTTTTTTGTCCAGAAATATTGGCGGTAAAGACAGAAGGTTCAATGCCAGCTGGCTGACTGATTACCCCTGGATTCGATACTCGATGTCCCAAGATGGATTAGTATGTGCACCATGTATTTTGTTTGGAAAGCTAGCGAAGGTTGATTGATTTATTGAATTGGATTCTATAGTCGCACCAACAGCTAAGGTCATATGGCGACTTTCCAGCTTCCATTGGTGGAGGAAGACCCCAGGTACCCCTCCGGGCAATTTTCGTGCACGGGCGGGCACCTGGGTAGAACCATCGACGTTCCGCAAGCCAGCTGGATAGCTTCCTCATATAAAGATTCCTAGGCCCCTGAGGGATCGAACCTACAGCGGTGAGGGGCAAGTGATTTCAAGTCAGAGACGTTAACCACTCGGCCACGGACCCCCCTCCCCTCAGCCCCCATAACTTATACATTATCATTTCTCGTTAATGGGTATTTTACTAACGTAAAACAAAACTATATTTCTATAACTGGTAAAATTTAGGCATTGAATTATACATGTATAATGTGTTTAGCAGATGAAACCGGGGGTTCATAAGTGGCTGAGTGACACTATCCGGATATACCAGGACATACTTCTGTTATCTAAAGACGTAGGATGGTGTTGTTTCCTCATTAAGTAGTATACGTCATTCAGCTTACGTAAATAATAAACTATACGAACTTTGACACGTGTGTGTTGAAATAAGTAGCACGTGTAACAACACAACACACACGTGTCAAAGGTTGTATAGTTTATTACGTTGAATAGCAAAGTGATCGTATAGTTTTATTAAACAAGAAAATGTTGATGTAAGCAAATTCAGTTCAAAACATAAAGTTAATCGGTTACTTCTGCAACAGAGTCAGATTCAATTACTTCCTAACTCTAACAACAATCTTGTTGCCGTAAACACCAGCAAAGTTCGTAACACCGAACCGTTCTTTATCGAACCAAGATCCTAACCGACAGCCCTATCTGTATAGTAACTGCTGTGTCTCTGCCGCTTTATGCAGGCCAATATATACTAACAGCAACCCTACTGTAGTACACGAATCCTGTTTCTGCAGGATATCGAATCTATGTTTAGTATCACTAATATGATGATTATACAGTGGTCAAAGTTTGATTGGTCAGCTGAATAAATAAAGTATAAAGCCGACATACCCACAGGAGTCCAATGAATGGATGGTAGATCTTACTTAATAAGTGCATTTTCTTTATTTTTCAGACAAGTTACTGCCATTTTCACAAAGTGCATGGTAACAGTATACAACTAATGGAGCCAAGTGATGAAAAATAATTTAAATGGATTATCTTGAACTACATCTACATGAAGAATGCCATGATGCTTATTACTCAAAAAAGAATCCCTGGATCATCGGTTTTCCTCCTGCATAAATACCACTTTCATCCGTGCCATTGAGAGTGATGTGAAAGAAAATATAGTTGCTTGTTTCGTACTCAAAAGTCAATAAAAAAAAACATCCATTGAGAAGTTGAAGAAATACATATTTTTATTAAACATAACCATAACCATACATAACCAAGCATACATGTCGATGATGAGCTATGTTTAAAATAAACAGTTCCCAATTGAAAGATTGAAAAACAGGAGCGTATACGCGTGACAAGTATTGAGTAGAAAAGGTTTAAATGCATTTAGTTGACCTTGGTGTACATAAATAGTATTAAAAATACTTATAAAATGAATGTTTTACTGTATTTTTTCCCAATTTGTATGAACAATCACGCTAAAATTTCCAGTTGTGATGGTATGTGTTATGTTCCCAAGGAATAGAAAGAAAACATTGTCTGGCGTTCGGCACACTTTAAAGGGACACACGGCAACTTGATTGTTTTAAAACTCGCGGCGTCCAGTTAGTTTTTCTACCTATTAAACTTGCATTTGTTTAATCATTAATATCAGTGTTTTTTCCCTTATATACGTGGTACCGAAAAACGGTACCATTCCCAAATTGCTTTTGTGTGATAGTGAACTATTTCCAATTTAAGGCAAAATTACGCGAATTTTCCTAATTGAATTGGTACCGGTACCATTCCCAAAAGGGTGAAAAAAATCACTGTAGTTATAAGAATAATATTAAGCAAATTGTCTTTGAATATTTCTGTCCTGATGATAGTATAGTAGGAGGATAAAGGAAATCCTAGAGCTAGCCTAGTGTACCAATAATATATTTAAACCTATGGCAGAATAACGAAGAAAATATAAAAACACAAAATTGTATTCAATGTATGCAAGCATGATTATACTGGATTATAAATCGAGAATTGATAAAATAATTGATAAAAACTTCAAGATTGTCATGTGTCCCTTTAACCTACAACCTAACTTTGAAAAGCATGTTTCATCATCTAACTTGCATGACCTATTTATCATAATTCACTAGTGTAATAAATGTGCAAATGAAAGCCAAAATGGTCTTATCCATTCAGCTTGGCTTTCAATCGGAATTGCCGCGTCGATTTCTGTTGCCATTAAACATGACATGATTATATATATGTATAGTATATATACTTAGGCCACTACATAAATTTATCCAGTTCTTCCTTGTCAAGTTATTTTGTTCAGTACTACTGACATGTCCAATAACTCTGATTTCATTTGGCAGAGTTATTCCCCATTTCATAAAACTTTAACCTCAACCTAACCTAGTCCATAACTTGTCAAAATATAGGCTTATGGTCATGAAACTTTATACCTATCTTCCTTATCAGTTATTCAATGCAGAGTTATACCCCTTGCGTAGCATGGCAGACGCTTAGAGATCACTTTGTCGTCTGGCACACCTCCGGCACATTCAACCTAACCTTGGTCATAACTTGAAAAACATTTGACCTATGTTTGTGAAACTTTACACACATTTTCATCTTTCCCCAGGAGATGTTGTTACACAAGTCCAATAACTCGGACTTTCATTTTAGCATTTTTCATAAAGCGTTAACATGCAATCTAACCTATCTCGTAACTTGGCAAAATACTGGCCTATGGTCATAACACATTATACAGTTCTTCCTTATCAATTATTTATTACAGAAGCATGCCTCGTTTCATAAATTTAAAAATTCTGCTCAATAATTCATGAAGGATTGCAACCCTTGTCTTCAAGCTTCTATAGTTAGATTCATCTTTGCTGAAATACATGTAAGCATATTGCAGGCAAAATCAAGTTATCCATGGAACACTCTTCCAGTAATAAACATTGAGTAATTTAAAGATGAAAATGTTTGGTCTGGAAATTTCGACCACTCGGCTTTTTATTTTGCTTAATCATAACTATTAGTTTAAAGGGGGTTATATTGATATCAGTTGCACATCCAATTCAAATAAAGTACTATTTTCACAAAACAAGAAATCATAAGCGCCGTAAAGCATCATATGAATTAATATAAATGAGTTTTTATGAATCAAAAACTAGTCAAGTCGTCTAGTTTTCCAGATTAAACGAGTTCCGTTGAGTACATAACGAGTTCCGTTCTATCATAAGAAATATCATGCTCTTGTTATTTTAAAACTCCCATCTTAAATTAGTGTTTACTCTACTTTTTTAACCAATCATTTGCCTCCGTATTTCACATACTTGCACCAATTATTCATGGAGATTTTACTATCATCACTCTCCACGATTAAGAGTTTGATAGCAACCTACGTCACGCGCACGGGCCAGTATGGATCCGTTTACATACACGGAAGCTGGATTCGGAAGCTGGTAAGTGGATTTTTATTAAGATTTACCGGCTTGGAAATGCGATTGTATTGAAGTAAACTGACAAACGGCTGGGAGTTTACAGCGTATTTAAGGTTAAATAAAAGCCTTCTAATTCATGTAGTACGGTGGGCATTGTCAATTTACCAAATGTTTTGTAAATCTTAATAAAAATCCTCTTACCAGCTTCCGAATCGAGCTTCTCTGCATGTAATCGGATCTGTTTTAGCGAGTGCGCTTGACGTAGGTTGTTACCCTTGTATATAGAGACTATATACAAACTAAGTCGGATAGAGGTTATGAAGATAAATCGTCACCATTCAGAAATCGAAAGGGAGGTAGCGAAGGGACCGACCGCAGCAAAACTATATTTGGGGGTAATACTGAAGTAGGAATAACCAACCGATCCCCGTTTGATGTATTTTTCACAAACTAGACAAACATGTCATTTAAAAAGAAAAGAAGACCTGTGTACATCTCACAAGCAAACGCGTCTTCTAATGGCGAACTGCATTTATTTTGCTACAACCCGGTGACTGTTCGCATACCTTTCAAGACCCAGTGGATGTCAAGAGTGATATGGGGTTCCAAGGGGCGGTTGTTTCTTGGGTTGGGGGTCAACCCCATTCAACCAACCATCAACCTATACCTCGAAAATGTGTCCATTGGACACGGATGCCCCGCTTTAGCGATGTCAGTCACAGATACACAATAATCAATAGTGTGTAAGTATAGGTCAAGCTCATTCTCATTGACTTTTTTAGTAAGAACATGTTTTTCCATGCCATTTGAAAGTTGTATGATTTACTAAATGAGGAATCAAAATACCAGACAAGGGTAACACTATATACCATGCCCGCTTTCTTGGAGGGTATCTAAACAAGGACGACCTTACCACCAGAGTATTCTGTCAGTTTTGAGTGCTGTCACTGGATCCGAGACTGAGTCTCGGTTGAGGAACGATTGTTTTACCATATGTTTTATTTCATTGGGATCATTCTAAGACCCACTTGTGTGTGATTAGACATTCAGGCATTCAGGGCAGAGTTTCATGGTAGGTGGTAGGCTAGATGTTGTTTTGATGATACCTGTAATTGATTTGAGTCAGAGGCCTCGGTAATACAGTGGATAAGGTGTTGCACCTAATAGCTGTGCTCGACCCCTGGTGATGGCATGTCTGATGGGAATATTTATCTCCATCTCATCTCCATCGGAGGTTGTTGTTCCAATAAATAGACCCATAGTTCATATTGTTTGAGTCTATAATCCAAATGACCTTACAGACTGTCAGTCATATACATGTTAACCCATAACCACATTTTTTGGGTAGAGAAGGCAGGGGCGGGGGTGGGCGTCGTCGGAGGGTTAATAGCCTATTATGAGTTTTTTTAAAGGGCTCCCCGACCAAAAACAAACAAACTCATATAAGCACACGCATCCTTGAGAATTGGGAAGACACAAATTGTCCGCGTACATCTGTTCACCCTGTGAAAGTTTTAAAAACCCAAGTGACGTCACATTTCTTGTAACTTGTGGTGTTGAATTCGGGAAAACACGGTATTGTGATTGTTGCAATGTTTTTAATAAAATTAGAATTTAAAAGATCTATCATGTTACCGATTTATTTATAAACATTTAGCTACTGAATGACATTTTGTTCATAACCGTTTAGTGCCCTGTTTGGCGGCGCTTTTGTTTTTATAAGAAATACGTTGCTCAACACTTCAAAGAAGGGTTTGCAAAACACACTTGATTATGTTCCCCGAAATTTTCGGGGGAGCTATACTTGTCGCCTTGTCCGTCCATATATCGTACCGTCGATTTTCTTTTCCACTCAACCCTTCCTACAGTTGTGTGCGAATTTTAACCAAACGTGCAGCAATGCATCGCTGTGTCAGGATTTTCACTTTCAGTTCTCCCACCAATAACAGTGGATCAAGTTCGTTTCCAAAGACCTTCAAACAATATTTAATACGACGACATCAAACTTTTCAGATCATGAAATCAATTGGATCCGCATTCGTCTATGATCAATAGTATAATGGTATGGTATCTTTAAGTTGCTCTTAAGACGTATGTCTCTTTTACACCTGTTCAAATACAAAAAAGAAATTTCACCGACCATGGTACAATATATATATATTACAGCTACTGTTTTGAACTAGATTTTTTCATAAATTTGATAAATTTCAAAGTATTGAAATTATGTTATGTTCCCTGAAATCATGAAAGAGACAAATAGTAAAACCAAAACTGCATATAACCCTCGATAGTCTACTATAGCCTTAAATGACAATTTACAAGAAATATTGCCTTCATTTATATTTTGCTGTTATTAATAACTCAAGATGTTTGTTTCAGATCTCATTCTCTCCCCTTTTTCAAAATTACGGATGTAGCAAATTTATAATGCACACTTTTGTTCATGTCATATTTGTTATATCAAAGAAATCATTAGATTTGCTGAGCATATTCAGTAACTGCTATTTAACTTAATTACAAAATATAAGTTATGTTATATCGTATACGAGCGGCCAGAAGTTAGCATGCTATTCGATATTCGACATTCGATATTCAAATTGAATATCAAAAAACAACAAACTTGAGATTCGTTATTTAACAAATAAGTTTTGAATATCGAAAAACAAAAATCTCGAGATTCGTTATTCATCAAATAAAAGTTTTGAATATCAAAAAACAAAAAACTCGAGATTCGTTATTCAACAAATAAGTTTTGAATATCGAAAAACAGAAAACTCGAGATTCGTTATTCAACAAATAAATGTTGGATATCGGAAAATAAAAAACTCGAGATTCGTTATTCAACAAATAAATGTTGAATATCGAAACACAAAAACTCGAGATTCATTTCTGCATTACTCCAATTTTCATGAAGTTGTCGAGTACTGTCATTTCTGCATTACTCCAATTGTCATGGAGATATCGGCGCTGTCACTTCTGCATTACTCTCATTTTCATGGAGATGTCAAGCACTGTCATTTCTGCATTACTCCCATTTTCATTCAGATGTCGAACGCTGTCATTTTTGCATTACTCCCATTTTCATGGAGATGTCGAGCACTGTCATTTCTGCATTTCTCCCATTTTTATGAAGATGTCGAAAGCTGTCATTTTTGCATTACTCTCATTTTCATGGAGATGTCAAGCACTGTCATTTCTGCATTACTCCCATTTTCATGAAGATGTCAAATGCTGTCATTTTTGCATTACTCCCATTTTCATGGAGATGTCGAGCACTGTCATTTCTGCATTACTCCCATTTTTATGAAGATGTCGAGCGCTGTCATTTTTGCATTACTTATTTTCATGAAGTTGTCGAGCACTGTCATTTCTGCATTACTCCAATTTTCATGGAGATATCGGCGCTGTCACTTCTGCATTACTCTCATTTTCATGAAGATGTCAAACGCTGTCATTTTTGCATTTCTCCCATTTTCATGGAGATGTCGAGCACTGTCATTTCTGCATTACTCCCATGTTTATGAAGATGTCGAAAGCTGTCATTTTTGCATTACTCCCATTTTCATGAAGATGTCGAGCACTGTCATTTCTGCATTACTCCCATTTTTATGAAGATGTCGAATGCTATCATTTCTGCATTACTCCCATTTTCATGAAGATGTCGAGCACTGTCATTTTTGCATTACTCCCATTTTCATGGAGATGTCGAACGCTGTCATTCCGCATTACTCTCATTTTCATGGAGATGTTGAGCACTGTCATTTCTGCATTTTCATGGAGATGTTGAGCACTGTCATTTCTGCATTACTCTCATTTTCATGGAGACTTTGAGCACTGTCATTTCTGCATTACTCTCATTTTCATGGAGATTTTGAGCACTGTCATTTCTGCATTACTTTCATTTTCATGAACATGTCACTAACTGTAGCAGTCCAATAGGCAACACCAGACAAACCAGAAAACGTATAGTATACACACATCTACCTATTAAGGTTATACTGACCATATTTTTTTGCACTTGGGATACAATTTTAATTGTTCTGGTTTTAAATGTTGGAGTTATCATGGTGTTTGGTATTTAAAAATGTTCTTGCAATGAACACAATTAAATAAATGTTTAAAAATAAGGTTCCATGAAAAAAAAAATACAGTTGGCTAAATTACTTGTTCAAGTGGTATAACACTTTAACATAAAATGCAAAGTAGATGGAAATAATAAAATTCTGTATAAAGTCTTAAGTTTTGCGATGATGATTTGGCTAACAGAGTTTTCAGATATAGCAGATCAGAATGGAAAAGTTTGTCATGATGTTCTGTGAACAAACAAACGGCAAATCTGAACTTAAAAGGTTGTGGAGATGTTATGGCATGCAATAAAAAAAAAACACGAATTGGTAAAAGCTGTCGCGAACAAAAAAACATGCAAGTAAGTTTGTGGTGATGTTATGGTGAACGTTCCAAATAAATAAATATTTCTGGCGAATGTATAGCTTTTTGGCGACTTCGCGGCAAATTCGCCAAAGATTAAGATAGTGTTTAATGCAACATCACCGCTAGTGGCGAACATTGGCGAACAATTAAGAATTGTTATGGTGAACAAAATTGTTCGCTGCAAAGTTGCAGCAAACCTCATTTGGTAAGGAGGGTGCTTATGGACCAGGCAATATTTATCTAGCCATTGGGAATGGTGCAAAATGGCATGGGACAGGTACTTTTTTTGTCGCGACAAACCATGGGACGATACTTTTTTTTCGTTTGCTTGCCATGGGACGTACATTTGTTTTATATAACATTTTTATTTGCACCGGTCCCAACCCCCCGATAAATATTGCCTTGTCCCTAAATAATAATTTTAAATGTTTCGGAATAACAATACAAAAATATTGCCAGTTAGGGCAGGGCATACAGTATAACTTCTTCTAAACAAGGACATTACTTTCTTGTCTGTCTGCTTTAGAGTGTGAAATATTAAATTTCATGAAGCCACCTTTTCATATTAATATTCATGCAAGTACATGACTGTCAGCTGATGTTGTTGTCGGTATGTGACAGTTGTCCAAAAGGTATTGGTATGTCTAAAGGTAGTATGAATCACATCCGACGTATCATGTTGACACACTACACTACACTATCTATCGGATACCAGTATGTCACACTTAGACAGTCCCATCCGACGTATAATGTTGACGCACTACATTAAATTATCGCAGGATACCAGTATGCCACACTTAGACAGACACTCAATATCTGTTAGCTTTAGAGGATGTGCTTTAGTTAGTTAAAGTGGTAATAAATTGCCAAGAGTGTCCCTCACTTAGTATGCTAGCATACTCACATTGCATATAAATTTGTTTGTTGGTCAATTTGTTTGTGGTGGAGGCAGACCTCCCACCCTTCCTGGGTAAAACCAGTACTGTACACCTCCCGCAGAACATAAGAATCGACACTTCCTCACATGTCGAGCTCCCAGTGGAAATCGAACTTGCAGCGGTGAGAGGCGAGAAGGTTTACAACGCAACGTCATTAACCCCTCGACCACGGATGCGCTCAATATAGAGAGTATTACAGAAACATAAATGAAAATGTCATGTTACAAAATCGTGCTAAAAATCTGTGAAAACTTACTGGTAGGAATGCTTTCAAAAGTCACTTGTCATCAGTCAGAAATGCTGCAGTGTGAAGATGTTAGAAAACCTGGTTTATGACAGTAGGTCACAGCAGTAGTGAAACCAGGGATGACATTCACTTCAGTCACACCTACATTCCATTCCTTGAAAATAATTATTCCGACGCCTTAAAGGTATAAGGAACCAAGTGCATATTAAATATTTAGTGATATGGCTCTTTTTACTTCTAATGGGTCGTTATATATTTTAAATGTATGCTATATATATATATATATAATCACCACTTCAGTCATGGGAGGTGGGGGTGGGGTGGAGAGTATAGAGTATCTGTACAGGGCATTTTTACTAGTAATGGGCAAGGGGTCTTTGCCCTTAATTGGGGAAAGAAATCCATAAATGGGGAATGAAATTTCCAAAATGGGGAAATCTGCATGATTTTAAAAGAAATTTGGGTGGGGAAGCGGAACAGGCCGCAGCAAAGAAGGGTAAAAAGGCCGTGCTGTAATAATTGCCCACTCCTGGCTGTAGACAGTTTCATTATTCTTATGTATGTACATCAGTAAAAAAAAATAAAGTTTGGGACTCGTAGTGAAATTGATACATATGCATGCACTTACCTTTTACATCTCAACAGTCATAAATAGTTAATTGATGAAGGTAAAGTTTTAATGAGTAAATACCATTTCAAAGGTAAAATCATTAAACATCATGAGTCAAATGCGCCTAATGACGTATGGTGACAGGTGAGAGAGGAATTCAGTAACTTAAACTGTATACATGATGTTGGTCACACTTGATGTAGAGGAGGTAAATATTAAAATGTTGATGTTGTTGACAGTAATGAGAAATAAAGCCAGGTATATTATTACAGGGTCTGTTATACTGTCAGATCAAGGGTCAGGTATTGGTGAAGTGAACTACATTTACTTATGGTGACGGATGTACAACAACTATTGGGATGATCAGAGTAACCTTTGTTGGCGAAATACCAAACCCCAGCCCAGAATGGATAGCACGGTGGACTTGAAAGTGTACGACCTGGGTTCAACCCTCACCGGCACCACATTTACTCTTAGCCTCATCTAATGGGGTCATAAACTGGGTGGTCCCATGTATCAGAGTCTTATCCTCGAAGGACTTTAAAGAATCAAAGTGATCTGTTTATAAGAGTAAGGCAGGTTTCCCGGATTCCCAGATCATATTTAAAAAAGAGTTGGTTTGCTGTGCTACGACCCAAACAGTATAAAGTCTGTAGGGTAGGTAGGTAGGATTTCTTTTTGTTACCGAATCCTCTGGCAGTGGTGAAAGCTGTTTATAAAACATAAGTGTCCTGTCTGTATTATACAAAATTGTTTGACGGATCGCCTGTGTTGATGAGCCGTTAAACATAATTCCATTACCAAGCTAGAATGAAATAGCCAGGTCTGACAAAACGTTCAACGTGACTGATTCTGTGTTGCTACAACAGTGTACAAATTGTGCATTTCTATTTTCAGTTGAAACAAACATCTTCTAACAAGCTTCTGTGCATTTGAGATAAAATTTCTGTGCACTTGAGATAAAATGTGCACTTGATTTAAAGTGCCTGAACGGTTTCAACCTCTTTCCATATTCAAGGCTTTAGTTCTTGTTCATCCTCCTACTATGACGTCCTTCAAACCCTTCGTTATGGAGGAATTAGAGCAACAATGTCGTATCAGCGCTCTTTTTCTATATACAGATATATAGTATGGTTGTTATGCCTCGTTGTGTATCTTTCTTCCATATACTGATTACAGAGTATTCGTTTGTCCTTCTGCATCCTTGAGATTGCAAATCAGAATGATTTTAATATTGCAAATCAGAATGATTTTAATATCGTTAAAACAGTCATGCATTGTATGCAGTACAGACATTTCCACCTCAAAGTCTTCGATGTATGCGCTGACATATACTACTTTATCTAAAGTTATGATGTAAGTTAAATAAAGGGAAATGTTTACTATCTTTTACAAAAGATTTAGAATTATAGCACCCAGAAATTGACATTGAATGTCACTTTACACGGTGTTTAGGTCCATTGCCTCTATGTATCTCTATGTTTAGTATGTGGTTTATGGGTTAAAATATTGTTTACACAATATTGTCTGAACATGAAGGTATAATCATTCTAAACAAGAATGCAAGCATACCTTTCTTTACATATCGAAGTGGACAGTCAACCCTTTACTAAGATCCTTGTGAAATTTGTTTTATCTATTTAAAAATGAATTGAAACAAAACTTGTAATGTCCTAGGTTCTGAGTGGATTAGAGGTTATTACATCAGCTCATTATTTACGTTATTTAGATACAGGAAGCGAAGTAATGGTTAACTTGGGTTATCAAAATACATAAAAGGTATTTCCTACCTTACCAGTTTTTCAGATGAGAATTTAAACAGAGGTTTGCTTGCTAAAATGCCCAGTGCAATACAGCTAGGATAAATAAACACTTGTACGCACGCACATATTTAGAGCAGACCCAGAGAAAGACTGTGGATGACAGAGGAATCCTACTATGGAATCCTACTATGGATTCCTATGGTTTTCAACATCCTTCAGAACTTGGAAGTGACTGGTTTACATACCCATCCAAAGACCAAGCAACGACAGCAGGTTTATCGCTCAAGGTCACAAGAACAATGTTCCAAAGCGCAGTCTTGAACATGCAACCTTTCTCTTGCAAGGCAAGCGCTCTGTCATTAGACCACTATGACTACAATAGCAAAGAGCTGTGTGTGATCCGAGGTAGAAATTAAAATGTTGGCCAGTGCATACAATTTCAACTCGCCATGCTGGAAATCTACTGGCCATTACTATGAAATCATTTAAAGAGGCACTACCTATATCTACGCGATTTTTAATGTAAAATATTAAATACTCAATATTACTGCATTTATATATATACAAAGCTATTTTATGAGTATTCTAAGAAGAAACATGGTTCGTATTCCAGTTCTGTAAATTATTAATTATGATCAAAACAATATCTTGAATAAAATGCTGCCCAGCCGTTTATTCCTGCCGGAGAACTACGAGTTTTTACGGATTTTCTCGGACATGCGCAATTCGATTACAAACTATTCGGCGCAGTTCCGATAGCAAACGAATCGATCGGAACTCTTCGCTAATCAGACGAGGTAGTTCCGATTGTAAACGAATAAGATCGGAAAATCTCCGCAATCGGCTTGTCTAAAACAATTACGAATACAATTTCAAAAATCCGATCTTTTCAATCCTGTTTTTCCCCAGCAAAACGCATATTACATTGGGTGAAATTATTGCCATTTACCTTTTTCATAGTCCTCTTTATAATTAAGTAAAGTTTATATCAATTGGTGGACAAAAAGATATAGGTAGAGCCTCTTTAAGTTTATTTTGCCAGAGCTATTTTTTGCAATATAAAACATTGTTGTTTTTTTTCGGACATATTAGCAGCTGACAAAAATGTGCTGGACGGTATCAATGATTTCCATTATTGTGTACGTAAAACAACGGTGCGTAACAACGGTGCGTGAGATCGATAAAATGCGACACTATCTATATTGTGCGTACTAAAAATAGAAACTTGAAAGCAGCTCGCAAAATTGTGCCAGCTGTTGCAATTTTAACTCGCATTTTCATATATCCAAAACTCGCAAAGAGCGAGTTGCGATAGTTTGTGAGTTACGAGTGCTAAATTCGAGCCCTTGTGATTTGTTTTCCAAGATTGAGGTGGAAGTGCAGAAGTGGATTTGTATTCTTAGAAAGGTCACATCGACCCCATATCAACTTTAATAATTGTGTAATGAAGGAAGATTGTTCAAGTAATTGCTATTGGTAAAGTATGTGAAGCATGCTATCAAGTTGTGGTTGTAAAGTTTTGTAAGTAAGGGTATTAGGCAACACATGTATGGCACATGTTCTTTGCGGACCTTCGGGGCAAATTATTGTTTCACATTCCACCATGAAACAAGGTAACAGAGTCAAATTGGTTGCATTTTTACCCGAATAGCTCATTACAGTAACATTATCTGACATGTGTGTAGGCCCATGATTTTCTTTTTGGTATGTGCTGCCTCTTTGGAATGATGGTCTGGGTCTATAAAAAGGCATGTCTTCAAAATAGAACTGTTCATGGACACCAATGCCTTCATTTAGGGCTGTCAATCATAAAAATTAGTCAATGGAAAACTTGAATGTAAATGTTTTGTACGGATGGGCAATTGGATGAACGGAAAAGTATTATTTATTTATGCTCGCTCCACTTTCATGGCGGGGCATACGAATACACAAATTGTTCAGCTTTGTCCAAAGTGCCAGGTCATCATTGTCTGAGTTTGGCTTTTACTGTTTTGTAACTGTATCCTACAGAAATGTCTGAGAAATTCCAACAGTGTACCTGATTCACAATCGATAAAGATTAAACTCTCCAGACAGAATTATGCTAACAAACTCATAAAGTTTCTCATAATTCACCTGCCTAATTGATTTCCTCCATGCATCATGTAGCAATAGGGCCACCTAGATCATCAAAGGTGAACTCATATTTAGCTGGTGGAGGCTAACAACAACAATTCTAGCACCTTGATTGGATGGAATATTCTGATTCATGAAGATTTTACCACAGGCCTGCCAAAACCTTAAACACTAAATACTAAGAATTTTAAAATTTAAGATTTTAACGTGCGAAGAACATTTTAAATGGAAATTTGGAGCGTGCGACTTGATTACCACACTATTTTTTTAAAGCGCAAAATTAAATTATTTATGCAATTGATACAAGTGGATGCATTGTTTGATAGTTATAGAAAATAATAAATTAACATAGTAATTCGATTAGAAAGACTTGGTTTAGTTTCTATCACAAATGTGTTTTTTTATGAAAGTGCACTTACTTTTCTACACAGATGTGTGCTAAATGCAAATAAAAAGTCAGCTCTACAAATTATAATCATCGTACACATCAGCAGCTGTTATAGTGGTACCACAAACAAGGAGTTGCTAGTTCCGCACACTCGCTATTTCAGTTAGGTTGACCAAATTAAAAAAATCACAGATATTGCTGCATTATGCATGTCCTAATGCCACTGAAGGAACTAATTGTTTCCTTATTAGGTGTTAATTGTATCTTCAGTCAATGCATTAACGGATGACCCACACTGATTCGACACTTGTATATATTCCTCTGACTAGGGAGCGTAACAGGAACAATTCGGGAAATAGCTGATAAACTGTGAAAGTATAGCTGTTACAGCATGAACATTTTGTTTAGATGGAAAATTCGGAGATTGTACACTTAAATCCGGAGATCCGGAGAGCGACTGAAAAATCCGGATTTTATCCGGAGATTTGGCAGGCCTGACATCTGCTTTAAAACAAAAGAAAACCACTTACTATTTTCATATGGATCACTTGTGTTATTGTAAAATTGAGTAACATCAATGACGCTGTTACATCTAAAGACGACTCCAGAGGTTTTATCAGTATTGCATCAGTCATTACTGTAGTTGTTCTGGGAAGCTTATTTCACGTTCACACATTTTTAAAAAACAAAAAGAACACAATATTTAACACGAAAACGAGTGATTCGTGCTATAATAAAATTGTCTTTAGTGTTGCCCTATGTGTATATGATGTTACCTTAAACATACTTTTCGAATTTGACTATTACGGCAATACACACGGTTATATTTATTATCGATATAGCACGGCATACATTTCGACGACATGTTGCATCTTACACATCATTACTTAAACATGACTAAATATTCATATGTTCAAACGACTGTCCCTGATAGTCATTAATGATACCTCATGTGTATGTGCTGTAACTTTTTGCTATAATCCAATATGAACTGTATTTGTACGTTTTCTAACCCTGTGTAGCACCGCTAAATGTTAAAATTCCGCTAAATGTTAAAACTTCCTAAACATTACTAAACGTTAAATGTTATACAATATAAATGTTATATAGGTAATAGGGGGATATCGTTTTTTTGTGTGTTTTTTTATATAATATCTGCAGCTCCAGTGCCAGTGGTTTATAGATGCACCTCTATATCATATATATCAAAAATTGTCTTGCGTTCTTCCAGATATGTGTATTTTATGCACTACAGCTTATTCCCTCACACACTGGTTTTCTTCCTCAAGCTCGTGTACAATAACGAACATGATGACAATGACCCCATTTGCAGAGTAAGTACATATGACCTTGGTTGCTACTCGCTGCTACTACTGTACCGATATATAGTAAATTCAATTCTGGATGAGTGCACACGACAGGATTTATGTTTCAAGTTCACAGTGTAGAAACGAACTGTATCACCTCCCGGATGTTGCGATGTGATTTTTAAATGGCGACCTAGAGCAAGTAAACATCCGTAATGAAAAGATAAATTTTAAACAGTTTTTATCGATAAACAGTAATCAAATAATAATTGATAGCTAGCAGAGATATTTATTGTTTCATACCTCTAGAATATATCGTGTGACAGGATAACATTTTAGTAAAAAAGCATTATAATCACTTACAACTTCGGGAATTGACACGGCCTCGTGCAGAAGAACTAGGCTATTCTCGAAAGAAATCTATTATTTAGAATTATTCATACACGGGATTTGTGCTTCAGGGTATAAATCATGCATACGCAATACACAGCATTGCCTATGTTTTGTCCTTTTCTCAGACATAAAGCAAAACTTCGTTCATGTGTATTGTTCATACTGTATGACTTCTTGCCAGATATTAATAATCATTTGTATGACTTCTTGCGATGGTAATGTATACCTTCTTGCGATTTAATATAATTGATTTCTGGTGTTAAATTGGTGAAAATGTAATGTTCAGATATACTATAATACTTAAAAGTAGACATTCGGTCTCTTAAAGACGATTTCTGTAGTTTCCATTGCGTGTCTTTTGGTTAAAAAAGTTTTTTGGAAATTCACATTTTTTTGGTATAAAATTTTAAAGGATAGACTGAACCATATGATTGGAATGTTGAAAACAAATAACAGGAGGTTTTAGTTATTTTGTTGGGGTTGAAACACCCTTTCTTTGGTGATTTCGACATTTTTGCCTAAACTTGTCATCAAAAGCCGTGTTTTCATTCCTTGAAGATGAATTGTGATCTCTTTTTTATTTTTAAAAACCTTTAGCAATGCAATATTTCCTAGTTTTTATTCCATAACTTGGTTTCTTAGATCGAAGTCTTACGAAAATAAATCAAATATTTCAATGATAGGACACAAACTATAGAAATCTTCTTTAACTGGGTGTAAGTCAAAACAATTAATGCTCAAGCATTTTGAAATACTTTTTTATCAGTGCAGTGTCTTTATCCAAAACGTCAATCCTTGCAGACAGTGTTGGGGGTCCCGCGTTACCCCATAAATCAACATCGCCATACTTTTTGCTCTGCTTTGCAATATTTATCTTTTTCCCATCAACACACAACTTAAACGTCTTCTTTAGACCAACGTCGTCTTCATTAATCAACTTTATCATATCATCAAATACACCAGGTCAGCTGTCTTTCATTTTTTGAGCAAGATAAGACTCCTCCAGACAAGATCTAGATGGTACAGCAAAATTTATTACTGATTCTTCAGGTTTAAGATCACCTTTTACATCCTGACATTAATTTCAGAAATTTTCCTTGAAAAGTTTCAGACCGATTCTCCAAAATCGTTTGACATCTTCAGAATATCTCATTTTACGCGTACTTTCCAGCTAAAACCATTCCAGAACATCAAGAAACAATAGATATGCTATATTTGACAAAGGCAGCTTTCGCTCTGCTACTAATGTAGTAAATTTCATCAAGGATTTGTCAATAATTATTGTACAAATCCTTTATTTCATGTATATTTCAACATGATCTTCTGATTTCAATTTTCTGCACAATGTCTTCAATAGTTCTAGTATCTGTTTCATCAAAGTCAGCTGCATTAATTAAGAACTATGCAATGGTCTGTTTGCACCTCAGTCGATGTTTCTAGCAATGTCATGTCTTCAAAGAAATCATGTAACTCTTCTTTCTCCTTTTGCTCTCGTTCATTATTTTTTTCAAAAGTTTTATGGACGTCTTTTATTGGTGTTGATGGCTTCGGACGTTTTTTCATACGGGACACATCAGGCATTTTTGACACTCTAATTGTTTTTGATTCACTGGTTGGCACTATAGTCATTTTTGAATATTTTAATTCCTTCGGCACAATTTTGAAATCTTTCGAGTATGATACTATTTGTTTTGTATTTAAATCATATTTTGAAATTTTAACTTTTACATTGCAGTCCTCGTGTTTTTCTGTACAATGGTTAATAGATTCACTAAAGTCTTTCGTCGAATGGTCACAGTAAATACATCTATATTCTTCCATTTTACCTGAAAAAGACGAAAACATTGACTAAATAAGTCATACACTTTTCTCAAAATCACAATAAAAAAATCGCAATAAGTCATACAAATTGAATATCGATAATCGCAATTGACATACACAATCAATGCAATAAGTCATACAGTCATTACACAAGACATCCCTCAGATTTTGGAACCGTCACACCGTAAAATAACAATATGAAAGCATTTCATACATCCGAAGTTTACCTCAATATGCTAGCTAACACGTTCTATATTTTCCATGGTCTTAAACTTGCGTACGCTTGATGAAAATGGCTTTACACATGTCGGGGTGCCGATTTCAACAGAAAAGTCGGACGATGTTCAGTGATTTAACGTCACATGTGCCGATTTGACATTAATAAGCAGATGAGAACGTTATCGAAATCCATTAGGATAATAGCTAAAACAATTTTACTTACTGTCTTCAAGATATAATCCAAGTAACAGGTACTTTTTTAACCACGTGTATTCGCTTTACTGAGCTCGCAATTGAAATCACATCGCAACATCCGGGAGGTGATACAGTTCGTTTCTACACTGTGAAGTTGTAACAAACAGCTAAGCTCATGTAATACTAGTGATGTATCGATTTATCGATTATAACCGATCATCGGTTACTTGGGCATCAAATACTGATGATCGATTATGAAAGTCTATAATCGATCATCGGTTAAATGTAAATATTTACTTTAATTAATGTTCAAAATAGAAATAAACAAAAGTTCCCAGGAGACAACACTTGTGAAAATGAGCATATATACACACATGAACACATTTATATCAGTTAGAATTATTTTGCTGATGAAATGACAATTGTGTAAGAAGCAAGACAGGAAAAAATACATGCTTAATCAGAAATGATTCGAAGTTTTTTCTGGATAACTTACATTTGTATCATTAATATTAATTATAATAATGAGTAATAAGCAAATTGTATATGCATTTTATTCAATTTCGATATTCATATATTAAAAGTTAAAGTAAAATACATGTATGACGAAAAAGTGAATACTTAAATTTGTTTGCCCCCGAAAAGGTATATAGTAATCGCACCGTCCATCTGTCTGTCGGTCCGGATTCCGTCATTTCGCAGTTCGTGTCCGGACTGTACCTTCAAAACCCCTGCATGGATTTTTGATTAACTTGGCACAAGTGATCACCATGACAAGACAATGTGTCGCAAAACCCAGGTTCGTACCTCATAGGTCAAGGTCACACTTGAAGTTCATAGGTCAAACACAGGTACGCAATTTCGTGTCCGGACCGTAACGTCACAACCCCTTCAGGGATTTTTAAATTACTTGGCACAATTGATCACCATAAGAAGACGATGTGTCGCGCGCAAAACCAAGGTCCGTACCTCAAAGATCAAGTTCACACTTGCAGTTCATAGGTCAAAAACAGGTTCGCAATTTCGTGTCCGGAACGTAACGTCACAACCCCTGCAGGGATTTTTAAATAACTTGGCACAAGTGATAACCATAATAAGACGATGTGTCGCGCAAAACCCAGGTATTCAAGGTCAAGGTCACACTTGGAGGTCAAAAGTCAAATTGTGTCCGGTCAATAACTCTGGCATTCATGGACGGATTTTCAAATAACTTGGCACAAGTGCTCACCACAACAAGGCGATGTGTCGCGCACAAATCCAGGTCACACTTAGAGGTCAAATGTCAAATCGTGTCCGGTCAATAACTTTTGCATGCATGGACGGATTTTAAAATAACTTGGCACAAGTGCTCACCACAACCAAACGACGTGTCGTGCACAAAATCCAGGTTCATGGCTCCAAGGTCAAGGTCATACATAGAGGTCAAAGGACACTTCGGGGGCATTTATCACTTACAGTGATATTTCTTGTTATTTATGTATAAAAATAAACATGATCCTTGATATAGAAGTCAAGACACCCATTTCAAACACTTCAAGATTGCCGTGTGTCCCTTAAAGGCCTCAAACTCATACATAATATGTTATACTTCATATTGACTAACCGATTATAACCGATGATTGATCGGTTACATCCAACCGATTGTAACCGATGATTGATTGTAAATTTCAACCGAATGCCCATCACTATCTATTAAATACAAAATTAATGAATTATAGAAATTGCCTGCCTGCTGTACAATGTAGTGTGTTAAAATACACGTTTAATGCTCTTTTGAAATTGTTCGTACTGGCGAGCATCATCATGCAGTTATATAGAACGTCAGAATAATAAAAAAAAATGCATAGGAGCCAATTTATTAGGCTACTGTACAATGTAACAATGTAACATCTCAAATGTATACAATAATTGATTTGTTAAATGGCTCATCAATACATTTAGGATATTTAGAGCTGCTCCATACAGAGGGAAAGAATACTTGATTCCATGAGCTCGTCCTACGATTTCTAACATTATAATTTCTATTACTCTTCAACATGCTTCAAACGGCCGACAGATGAGGTAATTTCTAGCCTGCATGTATCATAGCCTTGTGCTAGAGCATCCGTTTGTCACATGGGAGGTTATAAGGTCATCCCTGGCCAAAGACCCCACAACCGTGTGAAACTATAAAGACTTCATAAAAATAGTACTAGTATCTCCTTACTGGCGTGAGTACTAAACTAAGTAGCCGATGAGGCCGGTCAAAGTTGCAGGGGAAAATCACCGCGTACATATACCACCTTTTATGAGGCTCCTTTGCTCAATTTTCAACATATATAAAGAGTACATGTAGTTCTAAGACTCAACTGGTCGGCAAGGCGTGGGTATATTTTGACTGGGTGGTAGTGATGGGCAATCGGTTGAAATTAAATTATTTACAATCGATCGGTTACCACTAACCCACTAACCGATCAGTCATTGGTTAGTTGATAATCCTGTGAACTACATGTACACAAACGTTTGCATTTTAACCCGAGTTTCAGGCCTAGAACATAGAATTATTTGTTTCAGCATGATTTTATTCTCTCCTGTCTTGTTTATTATGCCATATTATTTTATTGTAATCAGTGAAATAATTGTAATTGATATAAATGTGTTTTATGTGCATTTTCTCATGTGTATTTCATTTCCTAAACTGTTGTTATTTTGATTTTCAACATTTATTAAAAGTGCATTTTTAGCTCGACTATTCGAAGAATAAGAGAGTTTATGTAGCCTTGCTCAACTAAATTTGGGAATTGGTTTCTTTATACCGGTAGTATGTTGTAAAGTGTTGCGTGAGTAATTTTGTCTTCTTCAAATTCTGGGCTCCCATGGAACCCAAATTGTGATGGCCCATAAAATGTGCAATAAGGGCAGATCAAGGTTTGTGTGAGCTCACTCTACACAAAAAGACACTGTAATGATAACTGAAAGATTGCTAAAAGCAACGTTCAAACCTATACATGATTGTGTGTATACATATCGCCCAAGTGTGCGAAACTATGGCGCCAGCTAGGCTTGACAATTGGGGATACACCACAAAATGGGAAACATGAAGAATGACAAGCGCTTGCCATAAATATGGTAATATATTTTATTTATATTAATATAGTGTATTAGTATATATACTGAAGCGAAAAAGAAACACAACTCGGGAATTTCCGCTATATATTGTATGTACAATATGCTGCTGTTAATTTAATGGTACATGTACATGGCTACACAAGACCTTTCTTTTCGAAAAAAATACTAAAACAGCACATTATACAGCAAATAGTATTCCTTCAAAGTTTCATTATTGACAGAGTATGCGTTTGGTTCAAGCATGTGTGAAAACTTAGGATGCACAATTTTTCAAACTCTTTACAGTACTGAAATGGCTCACTTTTTCAAAGAGGAACTTCAACATTTATGAATTTCTTGTTACAAAGTGTACTGTGATTAAAACATCTACAACATCACAGTTGTGTCCTTTCTCTAACTAACTACAACTTGTATTTTACAAAACATCTTGGGATTTCTTTGGAATATTATGTGGATTTCAGTGTGCAGTATCTGTATACAATATGTAGTGGAAATTCCTGAGTTGCGTTTCTTTTTCGCTTCAGCATATATTATATTAAACTATCCTACTACCTAGATTTTAAAAATATATTTTTTTTTAATTTAACATTCATTATCTGTGAAGAACTTTTTTAAAGGGACGCACGTTAATCTTGAAGTATTTATCATTGAATATCAGACATTAAACTGCATAGACTGGATTGTAATTTTCAGTTTAAAACTTATTTTAAAAAAAAATATTAAAAAAATTATCACGTATATCCATGCAAGGTTTCTGTTCATCCCTTTGTTTTATGAACAGGGCCGGACTAAAAAAACTGTTTGTTTCCTATTTCATGTAAAAAACAAAAACAGGGTAGGTACAGTGTGTGAAATTAGCACTTGCCCGAAGGTGAAAAACTAGTAAATATTAATTTGGGCTAGTAAAAATCTCAGAATGTTATATACCGTAGTCAAGCTTATGAAAATTGTAATAGTTATATAATAATTCGGGCTAGTGAACAAATATACCTAATTTCTTTGACTGGTATGTATGCAGGAAACTATTTTATTTAACTTTTTTTTGTGTAGAGTAAAAACTTCAGGTGTAGGGGGCAAAAACAGGGTCGGTAGGGAATTGGGAAACAAACAATTTGCGTTTAGGAGTAGACAGTGACATAATCTATAGGTTCAAAACCTGGCAACAATGAGTCGAATGCTATCCAATGATACCCCTGCTTCAAGCAGATAATACTACATACAATGTTTAAAAGTTCTGCATTAATTGCGACTGAAAACAGGTATGTGGGGGGACCATGGAGCTTGAACAATTGTTTGATTATTAACTGTCCATTAAATAATTATTATTTTTTATAATTGTCAGTCCCTAGCTATAGGATGGGTGCATAACAGAAAGCTTTTTTTTGTTCTTAATCTTAGTCATTCATTTTCTTTTTCAAAACAGGGGAGACAAGTTCAGGACAGCCTTCAAGAAACTTGGCACTATTAAAGCTTTTTCCCCAAATGTACCAGTGGTTGCCTTAAGCGGTACACTTACAGTGGAGCACAAACGTGCTATTCCCAAACAGCTGTGCCTAGAGAACTTTGCGGTCATTGAAAGCAGCCCAGACAGGCCAAACATCTTCCTAGAAAAAAATTAAGAAAGAGTCATGTGAAGATGTTCGAGGTGAATATGAAAATATTGTTGTTCAAGTGTGTGATGAATTGTTCGAGAAAAAAGAATCTACACCTGTAACATTAATGTTTATTCCATTAGTTTACATGAGTGAAGCATTGTGTTATCTCAATAGCTTGTTTGGAATAAACAACATCCATCAGTCATTGTACAGTGCAATTTGCTCTAGTCAGGATGAAGACGTCATAACCACGACAATACAAGAATTTGGGAAAGAGAATCCTAGGATACGCCTTATTCTAACAACTTCAATTGCAGTAATGGGATTTGATCCAGAAAATGTAACTCGATTCATACATACGTGTCCCCCTAGGAATGTTGCACAATACTTACAGGAGGTTGGACGGTCTGGTCGTAGGGGTCAAAGTGCCAAGGCTACTTTATATTACAACAATCGTGATATTGCAAAAAATCACCCTGGTATAAGTGAAGACATTATTAATTACTGTCGAAATGCGTCGTCATGCTTACGAAATAACATGTTGTCTGTGTATGGATTTGAAAATGACAGCTCACTAATTGGCTGTCAGTGCTGCACATATTGCAAAATTGAATGCCTTTGTGAAAGCTGTTGGAATTCCTTTCTTCACCGGATACCCATGAACGATTCTTATAGTAAATTTAGTCCCGACGGAGAATATAAGAATCGTTCAAGGGTATCTGGTGAAGATAGGAATTCCAACCCGAGGTATAATTCCGAGGTTCTGATTAAAACACGTATACCGAGGGTTGGATTTCCCTATCTGAACCGAATACCCATGATAGATTCTTTTTCTTGCATATCAGAGACATGTTGTGCGTTGACGCCGCCAGCTACTAACGTTTTGCATGTTTTCCTGCATGCCGGATGTTGGTGCGATCCAACACTCGGTAAAATTGTTTTTTCGGACCGAGGCTCTGCCGAGGTTCCGATTAAAACAATTATATCGAGTGTTGGAATTTCCCTATCTGAACCGGATACCCTTGATTGATTTTTTTCTTGCATACCATTTATATTCTGCGCGTTGATGTCGCCAACTAGATCTACTAACGTTTTTGCATGTTTATTTACACAGTGGTGTCATGCAACTGTCTTGCTTATATCAGCGCCTGACTTGTATCTTCTTCCCCCATGTGTAAGATCAGGCTTTCCATGCAAAACACGGATCTGCAAGAAATCAAGTACTGGCGTTATGTTAATTCATGGATACATAGTTACTGCCCTTGGTTCTTGATTACGTAAAATAAGAATAGTTCTGCTTGTTTAAATACAAGTTAGTAAATAATATGTGGTATTAGTGTTTGTATCATTTAGAAAGTTAATATGTTCGATATGAGAGTTATTGCCCTTGATAATGTAAAATAGAATAACTAGTGACTTAATTATTTTGAATTTCCCTGAGTTTGTAGAGTAATACAAAATTACCTTGATAATGCCAACATCAACGTGTTTTATCTTGTTTAGTGTTTGGTCATTTAAGTTGAATTTTGCTTCAATGATATTGGACGAGTCCTTAGTGATGTATTTATACAACCGAGTTGTTGCCCTTGCTTATTATATATATTGGCAGTGTTGCCTATCAAGAACATACAGTTTTCATCTGATTTAATAACTATTGTTTGGGGCGCTTGTTTCAGCCAAAGGTTTTTCTGCAATAACTCGAACAATTTAAATAATATGTACATCAGTTACATATCATTAGAACTGGCATTTTTAGTGGTAAATAAAACTACTTTACTTTTGAAAATCAGTTGAGAAATAAATATTTTACAGCCAAAATGATTTTTTGATTGGTCTTTTCCTATGTAAATTCCTTGTTGGTGGGACAGCAGAAAATTACAAAATGTCAAATAACTTAAGTAAAACTTGATATTTTGTTATAAAACTTTCAGGGTGTCTTAATGTACTAATATCTAACAATTTAAAACAATTTTTGAATAAAAAATCTAAAAAAATATATTTTTCGAATTTTTCATGCAGCAGAATTTTGCATTGAAAATGACCAGTCAAAATCAACTTTCGCACATGAAATTTTTATTTCTCAACCGATTTTGAAAAGTAAGGTATTTTTATTTACCACTAAAAATGTCTGTTCCACTGATATATAACTTATATAGGTAGTAGATTAATTTTATCTTAAAAGTCCAAAAAACCTTTGGCTGAAACAAGCGCCCCAAACAATAGTGGTAAATCCATATGTTGGGCAGTTTGAAGATGTGACTCTTTCAAAAAAATGCAATGCGAAGTTAACACCGTTACATAGTTAATATTTTAAAGAGTTGTTTTATCTCAAACAAATTTCATACATTTCAATTATTTATTGACTACAATGTTCCTTGGATGGTACCGTTCCAGATGTACATTTTTCGTTGATGCATCATCCATACAATCTTCCGTTACTCTGATGTGTTCACCCAATCCATCATGCAAACCACTTGGTGAATACTAAGTAAATTTCACGTGCATGTTGCTTTATGGAACCGTTTCAAGTAAGTATATAGAGATTTTTATATAGAAAAAAACATTGTAACAACACTAAAGGTAACAACCGCCGCTAAAGGTAACAATGTCAACGCTAAAAGTAACAACCTCCGTTCAAGGTAAGTGCATTGAATGGAATGTTGTTTAACGGCTCATCAACACAGTATATGTTATTTAGAGCCGCCCCAGAGAGAGGGGAAGGATACATAGAAATCCCTACTCTTATTATCGAATAAATTCCTATGGTTCTTTAACGTCCTCGGAGGATAGACTCTTCGGCTAAAGGTAACAAGGCTAACCTAAAGGTAACACTTTTTTTCAACATCTACAGTTTCAATGAAAATTTAGTATTTAGTTCTTGTTAGTTACTGTGTCTCCTGTGGCGTAAGCACTATTACCTTTAGCGGTAGTGGTAATTGTTACCTTTAGCGGAGGTTGTTACCTTTAGCGTTGAAAGTGTTACCTTCAGCAGAATTTTACCTTTAAAGCGTTGTTACAAACATCAACATTTTCTTTAAACCCGCTTAAACAATTTCAATGAAACTTGACAGCTTGACTACACTGTTGTTGTTGTTTCTGGATAGTGCCTTTTCCTTGAGACATAATGAAAATGAAACACATATGCAAACTTCAAAATATCGTCTCCAAAACCAGCTTGTTGAATTGTTGAGGATCATTAAACAATGTATATCTGCTAATGCAAAAATGGTTGCCATGGCAACATGAATTTTTCAAATGAACTTGACAACAATGGTCAAGAGGTAAATCATTTTGAGACATTTTCTTTGATGCGCGTCATTTAAAATGGCCACTGTCAATAAAATGTTAATGAAATACATATTTTAATTACCTCTTCCTCTTAACATCCGTCTGAATTACATCTCATGTGCGTGTGCCTTGAGCTAATATTTATCTATGTGTTTTGTTATTGTTGTTTTGTTGTTTTTGTTATTGTTATTGTTGTTTTGCAAATCGAGATATTGCGATTTACCAAATCGTTCCTCCCAAGTCAAATTCAATAGAATTTAATAACACTGAACCCTGGTTTGTGCTCCGCCAGATGAGTATAGGCTTTTCTTTGAAGTGTCAGAAATTATGTAATATTGTTTCAATAATAACTATTGACATCATTTACTAGTTGTTGTATCGCCCCATTATTTTGCTTAGCTTCTTGACGACAAAACAATTCCTCAGTCATAAAGGGAGGACATTGCGCATTCATTGAAAATTCAAACCACTTAACAGAAGACGTAGGTTGTAATTTAGGTTGTAAGAAGAGTCATGTTGACAAGTAAAGCGATTCAGGTCTTCTTAGACCTCTTTATTATTGTCATGTAAGTATGTCTATTTAAACTATTGATTGTGGCTCTTGTTTCTGCCAAAGTTTTTTATTGGACTTTTCAAACACACACTTTTGATTAAGAAATAAAATATTATCAGCGAGCTTATATTGTCCCAGATAAAAACCTGGTGGGCGGGACTTGAAGACCATCGATACCAAGGGCCGTATGCCCGCGGTTTCGATGTGTTTCAAGTCCCAACCACCAGGTTTTGATCTCGCATGATATAAACCCGCTGGAAATATTTTATTTCTTATTTGACATGGATTGTTCTGTATTTTATTCACACATTTTCGAGAGACTGAACATAATACAAACACATTCTCACAACTTACATTGTACGTCCATCTATCAGCACCAAACGAAGAAAATATACAGCTTTTTCGTGATTCTAACAAGTTCAATGTGTTGTTCGAACTTAACGTTGCTTTAAAATAACGTAATCGTTGTTTTGGATGTTTTCCGACTTTGACAATAGTTTAAAATGACGTTATAAACGGATGAAGAATGTGACGTCAGAGGTATTGATAGCTTTTTCAAAAACTGCTCAAAAGCCAACCAGCATTGAGTATTTTCATAAACCATGTTAGATTAGGAAATATTTCGTTCTAATTTCAATCAAAATATTTATTTAATTAGTTGTACAAATCTAAATTAAGATGCCCTAAACGTTATAACACACAACATTAAATCTTACTGAAGTTACCTGAGATTTTTGTCGAGCCCGTTTACGGATCTCGACTTCGCGATCACAATGTCGTCCGTGTGTATGTGTGTCAATTCGTCCGTCCGTCCTATCGTTAGTCCGTTCGTCCATGCGTCCGATTTTCACTTCTTAATATCTTCTTCATTACTTGCAGGATTTGCACTAACCACCACCAGAATGTTCATTATGTGGCTCTAACATCACCTGCACAATTTCGGGTCGCTGTGACCTATTTTCGACGAAATATATGTCACGTCCTGTCTCCGCTTCGAGATGCGTATCTTGCTTTTTTCTCGTAGGTTTTTCACCAAACTTCACCAGACTGTTCCTTATGTGCTTCTAACATCATGTGCAAATTTTGTCTCGCTGTGATCTATTTTCAAAGAAATATAGGTCACGTCCGGTCTCCGCTATGACATGCATCCCCAACTGTCAATGACATTTATTTAATATCTCTTTTGGGATAGACATTAGTGTTGTCAAATATCTTGACCTTTATAATAGGGCTCGACATGTAGGCCGTGGCCTGCTAGTCTAATGTCCTGCTGTTTCAATAATGGGAAAAGCCCTATATACATTATCATTAAGTTAATTCGGGACGGATTTTCAAAACTAACGTACTTTTATTTACCACTAAAAATTTCAGTTCTGATATATATAACGTACGTAAACTTGTGTTATCAACATTGTTCATGTAAATGAGTTCTGATATATATAACGTACGTAAACTGGTCTTATCAACATTGTTCATGTAAATGAGTTCTGATATATATATAACGTACGTAAACTTGTGTTATCAACATTGTTCATGTAAATGCTGAAAAATATGTTGGCTGAAACATGCGCCCGAACATTAGGAATTGTCGTTTTGGAATTTGCAGGACACAATCTGTAATTGTAGTATTAGTAAGTGATTGAATGGAAAATAATATAGCAATCAAAGTCACCAATCTTTTGTTCCAACTTTTATTATATATAGTATAAGCATTTACATTATTTTAAGTAACCACACATATACTAAAGGAAAACTCGTATTGTACGTATTCGTCATTTAAATAGAATAAAATACATGTTCACACATCTATATATATCTTCGTGTTTTATTTAACAATAGTTGCACATATAAACTCATGCCCTGAAATGACAAACCGCTGTATATACTTTAGCAAGCAGGATAGAATGATTGAACAGATGTTAGTCTAGATCGTCTGCGACGCTCGCTTGTTTTAAGACAAACGTCTAGGATATTTCTTCTAAAATGATTTTGACGCGGCAGCTATTTTACCGAGATTCTGGTATCGTACAGACGAACCTTCTATATCCAGAACGGCAGAAAGACAATAAATTAATAAATAAATAAAGAGGTAAACTTCATCTTTATATCGACGAACTAAATGTGGATGGTCTTTTTATCATGTTGTTATACTTTAATAGCAACATGATAATAATTATGGACATGTGCTTCTGATTTTTAATTTCTTTCTGCACAACCAAGCGTCGAAGATGATCAAGACTAAACACATGTATGGGAAATGGAGTAGAAGATTCAAAGACAAACGCAACTCGGGAATTTCCGAAATATAATTTATATACAGCACACTTACTTCCACGTTATATTCCAGAGAAATGTAAGACAATTGTTGCAGCTAGTTAGAGATAGGGCAAGCCTGCGCTGCAGTAGACCTTTTAATCACAGAACACTTTATAAGACGAAATGCATAAATGTTGAAGTTCCGCTTTGAAAGTTTGAGCCATTTGAGTTCTGTATGTAATGTAAAGAAATTACAACATTTTACATTCTAAGTTTGCTCACCCGATTGAGCCAAACGCGTATTTTATCAATAAGAAAACTTTAAAGGGAAAACATATGGTGTGTTATGTGTTGTTTTATTTTTTTTTCGGAAAGGAAAGTCTAATGTAGCCATGTACCATTCGAAAATTAGCAGCATACTATGCAAACAATATAGGGGACATTCCCGAGATGTGTTTCACACAGTAATTTCACTCATCCTTTGTTCTCGTGGAATGTAAGTGTTCTTACTTCTCGATGAAAATAAATTCAAAAAAGGAATTATCCTGTATAAATAAATACAATACAAGGCGAACTGGGAGCAAAGCCAAATCAAACAGTTTAAGAGTAGGTATAATGCGTGTACATAGCGATGACGGATTGGGACCGAAGCCTAGCCGCCGAAGTACACTGCGTTTACAGAACGATGGTGGACTGGGACCGAAGCCTAGCCGCCGAAGTACACTGCGTTTACAGAACGATGGTGAAATGGGAGCGAATCCCAACCGACATTCTGCGAGTAAGTACACTTAATTCGAAATGAAATGAAATAAAATGGTGTTTTTCGGAATTTTAACACAAGTTATATGGTGATGTCAGATATTGTGATTACTTGTTTCATGTGTCCTTCCATCAACAATTGTAGAAGATTCCCATCAGAAATGCAACCGCAAAGGCTCAAACGCAAGCAGGCTGCAGCTCTTACGCGCAATGTAGAATCTACTTAGAGCTCCCGATGCTTTGCTTAATTCGTCAACCCATCATTATTTATAACAACTCTAGCAAAAAGACTAGGCACTTACTACAAACACGTAATAATTATAGAAACATCTCTAGCTGCAACAACGGTCTTTGGTATATAAGTTAAGTTTCTAGTTTATCCTAACATACATTGTTTGCCTATAATTGGAGTATATGAGCACTAGCTACTAGTATATTCTAACAATAATTTCGTTTTCAGGCTGGTTTTATTCACACAGTACTTTAATTATAGATATGAATTTCTTGCATACCGGACAAGGATATCCGTCATTTTACCGGGGCTAGATATTTCCATCTCACCCAAGGGTCGAGCTAAAATTCACACGCGCCAACATACGGTATGTAGGAAAATATGTAAAACGTTAGTAGCTGGCGGCGTCGACGCACAACTTGTCTCTGATATGCAAGAAAAAGAATCTATCATGGGTATTCGGTTCAGATAGGGAATTCCAACCCTCAGTATAAGTGTTTTAATCGGAACCTCGGCAGAACCTCAGTTCCGATAAAAACACTTATACCGAGGGTTGGAATTTCCTATCTTCACCGGATACCCATGAAAGATTCTTATATTCTATCCACGGCAATCTTTAGCTGTATATCAAGCATTAAAATTAGCACCTCGGTTTATTAAACCTGTATCACTTTGACTTTAAAACTGCTGGCATATAATGAAATAACAATTTGAGATATCAATTGTATTTGTTATTCTACCAAATGTTTAAAAGGATTATTGGTGCAATATAATATATAGTTGTTACCACGCGAAAACCAATGTGCTTTGAACTATTCTAATAATTAATATTAATAAATGAACAAATGTTATGTAGGAAAATTAACGGGACGCCGCGAGTTTTTAAAACATCAATATCGCCATGTGTCCCTTTAATATATTGTCCGTTAACGTCAAATGAGTGAATCTGTTGACCGCAGACCTTATAACATATAGATAGGAACAATTTTAAACAGATAAATTTGTCTGTGTTTCTGGCTTATTTGGCATCCAGTCGAGAAACCCGAGCACACCGGCCACGAGACAGATGATTCCGGCTATTATAGTGATGGCGAACGCACCCGACAATTCAGCTTGGGGTTTGATGCTTACTCCCCCGCCTACTATGCAAATACCCATTATGATGAATGCGACTGAAAGTACAAAATGTTCCATTGTTATATGTACAAATAAAGCAAACGAGACAACAGTGACCTAATTCGTGAAAACTCGGCCAACCCGTCATTCTTCAAAACGAAGAAATTGAACGAGATGTTGCGAATGCAGCTAACATCCATGCCAGATACGTAATTTCAACCTGTTTATGTTAAAACACAAATAGCAATAGACATTTTAGTTATGATGTATTATTCTTGTCCAAAATTTGAATAAAGTTTACTAAAAAAATGAAGAATACAATTGGAGAGTATGGAACTCATCAAAACAGGGGAGAAAAAAACTGAGTGTCACTCGGTAATATTTCAATTTCATCGTTGTGCACGATTCTTGTAATTTGCTCAGTCTAACTACCCGCCGTGGGTACTTCCCCTTTCTGTTACAGTATCCACTGCCACCACACACATTTAAAGCTGAAATCCAGCTAAGTTTCATTTTTTTGTTAAATATTTTTTAGGTCAATATTTCAACTTGCTTTGATATAGGAAAATAGTGTGAAAACCGGTATCTGGTTTCAAAAATAATTCATTTATAAAAAATAAATCAATTATAGTGAATATATATTTAATATATACACCGGTTACTTAGTTACTTGTAAACAAACATGTATTCCGTTGAGAACATTACAGAAGCTGTGCGTAAATTTAATATAGAGATTACACACAAGCCAAAACAGGTTGAATGTTTTCAACATCTCGAAGGTGATGATGTTATTGCCAATTTGTCTGTTGGTTACGGCAAGAGTTTGCTGTACCAAGCAGTACCTAATCTATCGCCATTTTGTGATCACATGGCCTCAGCTATCGTCACGTGATTTGTGTGGTGCAGTGATTATTGGCTACAATATCACTGCGCGGAGGTTTTGTATGTGGATGCAAAGAAAGACAACTCTGGTTAGAGATTTAGAAGAAATACGTATACGCAATCATTCTGGTCAAAATTGCACACAGTGAGATATTTACAAGAGACAAAGGAGAGGATCCATGCAATCAGCTTTAGGACTTTCATGTCTTTCACAAATAATACCACTATAGTGAGGACGAGTCCCGCGATGATGGTCAGCACACCGATAATCTCAAACCCGCGTGCAGCCCTTAACCCGCCTGAAAGACAAATTGATAACGGTGAATTTTAAAAATTAAACACAAAACAGTACATACAAAATATTCAGTATTCGTGAAATAAGAAAATTAAGCCGTGTGTATTAATCATTAGGCTTTTGAACACATTATTCAGAAAGTTGCATTCATTACAGGTATGTAGGTAAGTACGTAGGTACGTACGTAGCTAGGTACGTAGGTAGGTACGTGGCTAGGTAGGTGGGTGGGTGGGTAGGTATGTACGTACGTACGTACGTACGTAGGTAAGTAGGTTGGTACGTATGTTGGTACGTAGGTACATAGGTACGTATGTGTTTATATGTGGTTTAACAATCGTTTAGTCATATATATCCCGACGGTGTCCACTTGTAGCAGTGATCTCAATGCTCAACTTTCTAGTGCTACCAAACTGATGTTGTAGACAACACACGATATGAAACTCCACCCAGCAACATTATTCTCACTCCAGGCGACGTGTGTGTAATTCGAAGGTTTATAGTCTCTATCATATGTGCCGAGAGAAGAATGACGGCATAGCATTATGTCTGGACATATTGTGATGCATTGACTTTATGTGGTGATTGCGGGTTTAAGTCTCATACGAAAGACTGGTTAGGTGGGAAATAATTAAATATTTAAATATTGGTTGCTGGGACTGAACCTGCGATCACTGGGATACTATAGTACCAAGTTTATGAAGTGTTTAGTGTGACCCGGTCGAGGATTCAACCACGAAACCCCACACGCTAGGTGACTCTCTACCACGAAGCCGCCACCATCGTTGCGGTTTCATACTTAAAGATGAATGGCCACCCTTTTTGAAGTATTATCAATAAACAAATTTAACTCTTAAACATCATATGAACATTTCTTGATAGTCCCGGAGAGAAACATATATTTAAAACGCTACTCAGTTGTATGTAAAAATAAGTATTATTTGCAGGACGTAGATACTACTTTTACCACTGCGTGACTGCGCGGGCAAATGAGGTAAATCTTAATTGTATAGCTGCACAACTTTTGCCAGATAATTGATAAATAAATTTACCTGTGGATTAATTTACCTGTTCAAAGTGTTCTACGTCATCAAATAAAATCTTATTCTCGCTTTTCACAGATATTGCAATTTGTGAATTGTAAATATCTATTGTTGCATATTGATTTCGATTTAAATGAACATAAACATGTTCATGAAACAAAACATGGTCGTAGAACTTTAAATGTCTGATTGGAAGAATATCAGGAAAATAGAGTTTGAAACACCTGTTGCACATTCCATTGATACATTCGACGTAGATTCATTTTATGACCAGACTGAAAGGGACACACGAGAATCTTTTTGTCTGTTTTACACAAATTCACGCATTCAAACAAACCAAACGCCTTTTAGTAAATTGTCTTCTTTTGTTATTCGTTAACGCCTCTGACTTGAAATCACTTGCCACTCACCGCTGTAGGTTCGATCCCTCAGGGGCCTAGGAATCTTTATGTGAGGAAGCTATCCAGCTGGCTTGCGGAACGTCGGTGGTTCTACCCAGGTGCCCGCCCGTGTACGAAAATTGCCCGGAGGGGCACCTGGGGTCTTCCTCCACCAATGGAAGCTGGAAAGTCGCCATATGACCTTAGCTGTTGGTGCGACTATAAAATCTAATTCAATATTCGTTAACCAGTTTGCCAGTAAACGGAACTGATGTAAACTATATTTTTTTCCCTTAAACTAGCAATGTCGCGCTAGTCATGAGAAATAATGGAGTTATCAATATAACTCCGTCAGAGGCTATAATATGCCATACATGGTGCTTAAACAAGAATAAAACGTATAACATGTTAATAGTGTGCATCCGGCTAAATATATATCCCCTTCTACGATTTCAGTTATTTTATTAAATAAAGCGCTTAACCGAACCTCTATCGGGTTTTACTTTCAGTATAACAGTATGGACAAAGTCTTGCTTTCAACATAAGTGTGGCCGAATATAACCAAGATAGGCGGGTGTCCATTAAAGTTCCTTTAAAGCCCCTGCCATTAACAGAAAATGTTTACTACAGCAGATGTAAACCGTTTCTAATCCTACTGACGACGAGGTGTATACTAACATATTTTGAGAATCCAAACTCTACAGACACAGTATAAACGGCCTTAACCAGCCAGGCCAAACCCCAAAACTGAAGCGTCGAATTAAAGGGAATGTAGCGAAACAGTCACAACAGCTTTAATAGCGAGCTCAGCTACGGTAAGGCGAGTAGTAAATACTATGGGGGAAAAAACAGTGGTAAAAAAGTCAAAACACAGTTAACTCCCTTGTTAAGGGAAGGTCATGGCTATATTCGTTTCAAACGCAGTTAACTCCCATCTCTGTTTGGTATCCGGCCAACCTCTATTCGCGTTGGATCTAGTCCATTCAGTTGGCCGGTTACCAGACTTCAGTCTTACGTCTGGCAATTTATAAAATAATGTTGATTATTACCAGCTGAGAGTCAAGGTAACTGTATTTCTACCTAATCTTTTAAATCTACTGCAGTATCGATAATCTAAAATACAATGTTTAAATGAAAACGCATCGCACTATAGATGTTACGGCAAAGTCGGTGGGTGGGAAAATTTTAACCACTGGCACTGCAGTGCAGTCTGCTGTTGGCAAGTTTCCAAGTAATGTGCGCGTTTTTATTTAGAACTTAGATATTGAACGGTGCTTAAAGATTTGCTTAAAGATGTAGTTCTTTTTATTAATTTCAACAGGGGTGGGGTGGGGCCCAATAATCTGAGTGTGTGGGGGGGGGGGGGGGGGAGAGAGGGAGGGAGTGATCAGAGTAACGTGGCGCTACGAACAGATGAAATATATGCGGAGAATTAATGGAACAGCTGTATGTTATCATAGAATAACATACAGACTATCAGTGGTCTCTCTTCTTTGTGTATATGAAAGACTGCGCAGGTCATGTTAGAATTAATGTTAAAAATAGAAATAAACACGATAATCCAGCCAGGAGACAAGTCAGAATTGCAATTGTACTCTGGTGAAAATGAGCAGATACACAAATATCCTAAATATACACAACTATATGCATATATATCAACTGAAATTATTTTATTGTTTAAAATAAAAATAATAATGCCATAAGAAACAAGACAGGAAAGAGTACATACTTTAATAGAAATTTTCTAAGTTCAAGGCCTGAAAGTCAGATTAAAATTCACATGTAATTGTTATACTTCATATTGACTAACCGATTATATCCATCGTAAAGAAATATAAAAATATTTGACAGGGAAAGTAGCATTGAAGGAGGACAGTCAACCACAAAACACAGAAACAAACACGCAAACAGACAAACAAGAAGGCAAAAGTAATAATAAATACAAACGTCATCACAAACACAAAAGGGTTGACAATAGGGCTACCGCCTTGGAACGGTCAGTGGCAAAGTAGGCCACTGGGGGTTTAAATGGTTCTATGGTGCACCAAACCTCACTCTTACCCTACTGTCATCCCATTAAAACGGGACAGTGTAAATAAAGAAATCCCCGCCATGATCTACTCTCTAACCAACAAGGCAGAATCAATAGGCAATATAAGTAATACACAAATATGCTCGTGTAAATATAATCAAAAAAAACAGTAGCCTAGAAAGCCACAATGAAGGTATTCAATGACTTGGCAAAAGCCAGAGCAACAAGAGAATAAATCATTTAGGGCACGACAAGAAAGATCATAGATAAACATCAAACGCCACCGTTCCAATGGGCTTTAGGTAGGCGTCATCATAGGATCCACAGCCTGTCCGGTCATCGTACAATTAAAGAGGAAAGCATAGTGGCGAACTGTAAAAGGGTGTAAGTTTCAACCGATTGCCCATCACTAGTAACTGGCAGATGAATGATATAATTTGGATCTTGATACCATCGCTTTTGCAGCTTATTAGCCCAGTTTTGAAAAATTATATACGCGTCTAATTTCGAATACTTTTCAGTTTATGGAGTTAATTGCTCAATCTGGTGTGCCTGAATAGAAAATGGCTATTCTGTGGTCTAAACTGAATACAATGATGATATTTTATCTTTCTTGCACTATTTATGATCTTATCATTTCCAACCTTCAGGCACATTATTATTGATACTATAACAACAGGTAAATAATGTGTATTTAAGTATTGATTCACTAATTTTTCGGTATTCCTGGGGTTTAACGACAGTAGTGGTTGGCAAATTTACCATAAACGCAGAGTGAATGAAAAATTTACCATGAAGCTATTTATGGTAAAGTTGCCATTCACTACCACCGTTCAAACCCCAATATTAACATTTCGATTGCACTGACTTTAAATGAAACACGTTTATGTGCTGCATTTAAATTCACAGTGAAATAACACTTTTACGTTTTGGGCAGAGCTAAAGCAAACAAGTTATAGTTTATTCGTTTGATTAACTTGAGAACTGTCGTAAGTTGCTATAAAAAAGCGTGCAATGTTGGCACCATCAGTGTTACCAAGTACATAAAAGGATAACGGTAATTCAATATTTCTATAGTTTTACGGGTTATTATAACCCGTAAAAATATAGAAATATTGAATTACGGTAATATGAAAAACATAAGCTAGTTTAAATTTAGCGAGAAGTGTCTTGGACTTCACACACTTTAAAGTAGCCTAATGTTTTGCATAGCCTGTCGAAAGATCTAAATATTGAATTAAATCCTTAAAAAATAAATTCTTCAATGGATTAATCTAGTTTTTCATTTGCCTGACTCCAGTACATGCTTATTAACATCCATCTGCCAGGAAATATTTTCCTTATTGCAGTGTTAAACAGTAGCTTCTTGAACATATATTTTTTAATGGGGTATCAACACATTATCTAAGGTTATTTAGAGCCGCCCCAGACAGAGGAGAAGAATATATCTAGGCATCATATAACCTTCAATACACGGGACTGCTCACTTTATGTCCGGCGCATCCTTGGCCGGGATAGTAAAGAGGCTGTGTCTAAAACGTTCTCGTCTCTCACAGCTACAGGTTTGTAACCCACTGTAAGCTTGACTTGTCAAGTGAGAAAGTGTTAATAATCATGGACGGCTGGAGGTATTCAGTACTGGTTCTACCCAAGAAAAAAAAATAGATCTGCTTCTTCCACAAAAAAATAGACCGTCGTATATAGCCTAACATGTGCTAAATATGACGTAAATGTAATACCAGTCTGCCAAATTAGCTGTTGTCCAGGACAACTAATTTACGAATTGGACAACCACGTGTTCCCACTTTGGTTGTACGATCGTACAAACAAAATTTCTGAAAGCGCAAAGCTATTTGTCAGTCAAAATAAGTATAAAAGTCAAACAGGAAACACGATTTCGGCTTTTTCATTGATGTTGAGAAAATTACTGTGACACCCCTATAAACGCTACGAGGAATTGATCAATTAATTGTATCCCTCTATGGAAGATCGCAACACGTCACGACCTCGTTTTTGATCAGATTTTATGGAAAGCCTCGGCTGCCTTCTGTTGGCCTTTTGCATTTTGTGCAGTACGCTTTGTAAGTCGTTTTGTGCATTTTCTAAGTTGCCATGTGCATTTTCTAAGTTGTGATGTGAATTTCGTAAGTTGTTATGTGCATTTCGTAAGTTGTTATGTGCATTTTTTAAGTTGTCCTGTGCATTTTCTAAGTTGTTATGTGCATTTAGTAAGTTGTTATGTGCATTTAGTAAGTTGTTATGCGCATTTTATATTTTGTCCTGTGCATTTTCTAAGTTGTTATGTGCATTTTGCAAGTCGTCTTGTGCATTTTCTAAGTTGTTATGTGCATTTTCTAAGTTGTGATTTTCGTAATTGTTATGTGCATTTTTTAAGTTGTTCTGTGCATTTCGTAAGTTGTTATGTGCATTTTGTACGTTGTTATGTGCATTTTCTAAGTTGTCCTGTGCATTTCGTTAGTTGATATGTGCATTTTGTAAGTTGTTATGTGCATTTTCTAAGTTGTCCTGTGCATTTCTTAAGTTGTTATGTGCATTTCGTAAATTGTGATGTGCATTTTCTAAGTTGTCCTGTGCATTTCGTTAGTTGTTATGTGCATTTTGTAAGTTGTTATGTGCATTTTCTAAGTTGTCTTGTGCATTTCCTAAGTTGTGATGTGCATTGTTTAAGTTGTTCTGTGCATTGTTTAAGTTGTCATGTGCATATTTTAAGTTGTTCTGTTCCTTTTTTAAGTTGTTATGTGCTTTTCGTAAGTTGTTATGTGCATATTCTAAGTTGTCTTGTGCATTTTTTAAGTTGTTATGTGCATTTTCTAAGTTGTCCTGTGCATTTCGTAAGTTGTAATGTGCATTTTGTAAGTTGTGTTGTGCATTTTCTAAGTTGTGTTGTGCATTTCCTAAGTTGTTATGTGCATTTCGTAAGTTGTGATGTGCATTGTTTAAGTTGTGATGTGCATTGTTTAAGTTGTTCTGTGCATTGTTTAAGTTGTCATGTGCATATTCTAAGTTGTTATGTGCATTTTCTAAGTTGTTATGTGCATTTTCTAAGTTGTTATGTGCGTTTCGTAAGTTGTTATGTACATTTAGTAAGTTGTTATGTGCATTTGTGCAAACTACAAGTCGTCGTTAAGTAGACTTTTTATCGGAATAGGTTTTGAAGGAAACACCGGTAGAAATGGCGGCTCCAGGAGCGAACGCTATGCTCTGCCTACTTTAACAAAATTGGGCTTGGTACATTATGCAATTAATTCTTAGAACAGAAAATTGATTTCAAAACGTGTAGGGATTGTCTGACGTGGAGTTAATAAATCTTGGTCTGAAAACAATAGATCGGGTCACAGGAGGCAGTATCAGGAGGTGTGGTACAGGTGGCCGTGGGTACGGAAGATAAGGGGCGGGGCCGGGAGACAAGGGTGGGGGTCGGAAGACAAGAGGACGGGAGTCGGGAGAGAAAGGGGCGTGAGGTTTTTAAAATAGCAAGTTTGTAAAAAAAAAATGATGAAGAATTATCTTAGTTTGAGAGTCGTTTTGGGTAAAACAGTCTATATCCTATCAAAATCCTTAATTGACCATTATCTTGTCTGCCGTACACGTTCCGTCTCCACGATAGATACGTTTATGGATTTCGTCCCTTGTTTATCAGTACTCTGAGAGAGAAGAGAGAAAAGGGGGCGGAGACGGGAGAAATGGGGGAGGGAGGAGGGAGAAGACGACCTCACGTAGCCCCTACCCATCAGTGTTGGGAACTAACAAATAATAATGATAATAAATTGAAAAATATATTTAAATAAAAGTCATATTAACGTGCTATTTGTTGAAAACAAACATATTTTAAGTTTTCCTGAAAAAAAGTCCCAGAGTATTTAAAATATGTTTGTTTTCAACAAATAACAAGTGAAGTCCAGAATCTATTGAACCTATACCTTTAGGACGGCCTATTGGTTAAAAGATGGAGGGCTATAAACCTTAGGACTACACACAAAGACAAACAAATAACACGTTATTTTTTTATTTTTTTTTTTTTTTTTTTTTTCAGACCAAGATTTATCAACTCCACGTCAGACAATCCCTTACACATTTTGAAATCAGTTTTATGTTCTAAGAATTTATTGTATAATGTACCTAGCCCAATTTCTTTTATCTAGGCAGAGCATAGCGTCCGCTCCTGGAGCCGCCATTTCTACCGGTGTTTCCTTCAAAACTTATTCCGATAAAAAGTCTACTTAACGACGACTTGTAGTTTGCACAAGACAACTTACGAAATGTACATAACAACTTATGAAATGCACATGACAACTTAGAAAATGCACATAACAACTTAGAAAATGCACACGACAACTTAGAATATGCACATAACAACCTACGAAATGCACATAACAACTTACGAAATGCACATAACAACTTAGAAAATGCACAAGACAACTTAGAATATGCACATAACAACCTACAAAATGCACATAACAACTTACTAAATGTACATAACAACTTACGAAACGCACATAACAACTTAGAAAATGCACAAGACAACTTAGAATATGCACATAACAACCTACGAAATGCACATAACAACTTACTAAATGTACATAACAACTTGGAAAATGCACATAACAACTTACGAAATGCACATCATAACAACTTAGAAAATGCACAAGACAACTTAAAATATGCACATAACAACTTAGAAAATGCACATAACAACTTGGAAAATGCACATGACAACCTAGAAAATGCACATAACAACTTACTAAATGCACATAACAACTTACTAAATGCACATAACAACTTAGAAAATGCACAGGACAACTTAGGCAGCGTACTGCACAAAATGCAAAAGGCCAACAGAAGGCAGCCGAGGCTTTCCATAAGATTTTGCCGAATTCTTTATTTTGTATAGAGCAACCAATCGGAACTGCCTCGTCGGATTCCGTCACTCGGGAATCCACATTTACCGAGTACGAAAATTGGCGAAGAGTTCCGATCGATAGCGCAACAGAAAATTACAATTATAAACGAACGTTTCGTGAATTATTCCATCCAATGAGAATAAAATAAACATCATCAATATGCGCATGCGTCGGTAAAAACGTGTTTCCGGTTGTCACAAAATGTCAATATTGCGAGCGAAGCCAAAAAAGACAAAAATTCTGTTTCTTCTTGGCAAGTGGGTCGAGAGTGGCTTAAATGTACCGAAGATGGTAAAATGCAGTGCATTTGGGGCACAGACAGAATCCGGATTAGACACTGATGGTTCCTTTGTAAAGGGGTGTTCTAGCATGCGGATAGACACTATAAAAACACATGAACAGTCAAAAATCGATGATGACTGTGACTTTTCAGAGAAAGACATAGGCAATCTTCTCTCTTTGTAAACAAAAGAATGAATAATGAATAAATATTGTGAAGACATCATGTTTTGCTTTGTTTACATATATCATTAGAGTAATAAAGCCTTCAGGTTTTAAAAGAAACATTTCGGGCAACCACTTTTCCTTTCAGGCAACCATTTTTTGTTGAAATGGTTGCCCGAAGGACAACCTTCGGGCAACCAAGTCCAAAAGGTAATTTTGCAGACTGTAATACAACATTCAAACAGTTTATGTCCACATCAAAAAGACAAAGCTAAGAAATTAAACGCGTTCCCATGGGCACATTGTAACACTCAGTGGTGCAAGTAAGATCTCTAGAGTCAAAGTCTACCTGTCTGATAATAATGTGTCACAACCGTTTCAGAAATTAAGACGTCTTAGACAAATGCTATCAATAGCGTTTGCTGAATCGGTTATAAAACTGTGTTTTGAAAATACGTGTGTTTTTAGCTCTACTGATCAGAGAACAGCAGAGCTTATGCCGTGGTGCGGTGTCCGTCTGTCCGTCCGTAAACTTTTTTTTGTAGCGACTACTCCTCTGAAACTACTGAATGGATTTTCATGAAACTTTACAGAAATGTTGCCCATGAAGTCTAGTTGATCCTAGCAAAAATTCATGTTGATGTGAAGAAATCCAAGATGGCCGCCAAATCTAAAAATAGACTTTTAAAAAACAAGTTTGTAGCGACTACTTCTTGAAAACTCTAAGTGATATTGATATGGGACTTTTTCTAAAATGATCAGAATCGGTTATAAAACTGTGTTTTGACAAAACGTGGGTTTTTAGCTCTACTGATCAGAGATCAGCAGAGCTTATGCCGTGGTGCGGTGTCCGTCTGTCTGTCCGTAAACTTTTTTTTTGTAGCGACTACAGTACTGTCGTTAAGTGGTCGTAAACTAAGAGGTCGAGGATATATTATCTCGGAGGTCAAGGTAGTCGGGCTGCTATGTTTACAGGCTGTTCCATTGGGCACCCACGTATGCAAAGTTCTGTGCGGTACAATATGCTTAAATACACTAGTATCACGTGACAAACAATTAAGACATTGCTTACGTCATATAGCTTGCACTGTATGACGTCAAACGTTCTCAGCTTGTTCAAGATGCTTATTAATATTATATGTACTGATGCATATGATGGGTTTATATCGGGTGTGTGCAAGGTTTGGGAGTATGGCAAGTTTGTTGTAATTAACATTTCATTAAAATTACTGTTGAGTTTGTCTTCGTGACGTATCAGCGTGTTTTTTTTCCTTCTTTGGACGGGTCCGGTAAACGGACCCGTTCCCAATCGCCAAAAAATAGCATTTTTCCCAATTTTGAGTAAAAAAAAAAAAAAAAAAAAATTCCCAATTCCAGATTTTTCTTCCCAAAATTGTAAAATATTTTAGAATAATCTTCTTAATAAAGTTTTTTACCAGGGTTTTCGACGTTTCTTCTGCTTTTCTGTGTAAATTGAACAAAATACAAAAACAATTTTTTTTCCCAATTCTGAGAAAAATCGCGAGTTTTTTCCCAATTTTGAGAAAAATCGCGTGTTTTTTCCCAATTTGACCGGTCACGGACCCATTCCCAAAATGGTGAAAAAAAACGCTGCGGTATATTTACCAAGTGATGTCATATAACGTGGCGCTTCCAACGGATGAAATATACGCGGGGAATTAATGGAACAGCTGTATTTTATCGTATCTAATGACATACAGTGGTCTCTCTTCTCTGTGTATATGAAAGACTGCGCATTAATGTTAAAAATAGAAATAAATATTCATGATAATCCAGCCAGGAGACAACAGTCAGAAAATACACTTGTACTCTGGTGAAAATGAGCATATACACAAAATTTAATATCATAAATAAACATAACTAAAATGCATATTAGCTGAAATTATTTTATTGTTTAAAATAAAAATAATAATGCCATAAGAAACAAGACAGGAAAGAATACATACTTTAATAGATTTTTTCTAAGTTCAAGGCCTAAAACACAGATTAAAATGCACATGTTATACTTCATATTGACTAACCGATTATAACTGATGATTGATCGGTTACATCCAATCAATGGTAACCAGTTATCCATTGTAAGTTTCAACCGATTGCCCATCACTAGTAACTGGCAGATGAATGATATAATTTGGATCTTGATACCTCGTTTTTGCAGCTTATTAGCACAATTTTGAAAAATTATATACGCATCTAATTTCGAATACTTTTCAGCTGATGAAGCTAATTTAATTGCTTAATCTGGTGTGCCTGAATAGAAAATGGCTATTCTGTGGTCTAAACTGAATACACTGATGATATTTGATCTTTCTTGCACTATTTAGGATTTTATCATTACCAACCTCCCTTCCTGGGGTTTTAACGATTGTAGTGGTTGACAAATTTACCATAAACGCAAAGTGAATGGAAAATTTAACATGAAGCTATTTATGGTAAAGTTGACATTCACTACCACCGTTCAAACCGCAATATTTACATTTCTGTTGCACTGACCTTAAATGAAACACATTTATGTGCTGCATTTAAATTCCCAGTGAAATAACACTTTTACGTTTTGGGCAGATCTAAAGCAAACATTTTAGGTATAGTTTATTAGTTTGATTTCTGTCACCAAAGTGCATGAAAGGATTAAATTCAATATTTCGATATTTTTATGGGTTATGAAAAACATAAGCTAGTTTAAATTTAGCGAGAAGTGTCTCGGACTTCACACTATTTAAACTAGCCTAATATTTTGCATAGCCTGTCGAAAGATCTAAATATTGAATTAAATCCTTAAAAAATCAATTCTTCAGTGGATTCATCTAGTTTTTCATTTGCCTGACTCCAGTACATGCTTGTTAACATCCCTCTGCCGGGAAATATTTTCATTTTTGCAGTGTTAAACAGTAGCTTCTTGAACATATATTTTAATGGCTTATCGACACATTATCTAAGGTTATTTAGAGCCGCCCCAGTTAGAGGGGAAGGATATACTGCCCACTTTATGTCCGGCGCATCCTTGACCGGAATAGTTAAGAGGCTGCTTTGAAAACTTTCTCATCTCTCACAGCTATGGGTTTAAATCCCACTGTATGCTTGACTTGTCAAGTGAAAAAGTGTCGATAATCACGGACGGCTAGAGGTGTATATATACAGTACTGGTTCTACCCGAGAAAAAAAATGGACCTGCTTCTACCACAAAAAAAAAAATAGACCGTCATATATAGCCTAACATGTGCTAAAAATGATGCAAACGTAATTGACAAAGCTATGAATTTAAACGCTTTCCCATGGGCACAGTGAAACACTCAGTGGTGCAAGTAAGATCTCTAGATTCAAAGTCTACCATGCTGTATCACAACCGTTTCAGAAATTAAGATGTTTTAGACAAATGCTATCAATAGCGTTTGCTGAATCGATTATAAAACCGTGTTTTGAAAATATGTGGGTTTTTATGGCTCCCCACACAAAGTGTGGTAGGGCAGCCATATTGATTTTGTGCTTTCTGTGTGTCTGTAGGTCTGTCTGTATGTCTGTCTGTGTCACAAACGATGTCCGATCAATAACTAGAGAATGGTTGGACATAGGGTCCTCAAACTTGGAAGGATGGTTGGTCATGACAAGTAGATGACCCCTATTGATTTTGGGGTCACTAAGTCAAAGGTCGCGGTGACATTGACTATCAAAACAATGTCTGATCAATAACTAGAGAATGGTTGGACCTAGGGTCCTCAAACTTAGAAGGATGGTTGGTCATGACCAGTAGATGACCCCTATTGATGTTGGTCGCGGTGACCTTGACTATCAAAACGATCCCCGATCAATAACTAGACAATGTCCGATCAATAACTAGAGAATGGTTGGACCTAGGGTCCTCAAACTTGGAAGGATGGTTGGCAGTGTATTAGGCAGAAATTCAAGAACTGGGTGTGCAAATATGCAAACAGGGTGTGAAAAATAATTTTCTAACACACGTTATGCGCCAATTCACGACAAGTGGGTGTCTCTGGGGTAATTTATTTTCACTGATAAAGGTGAAAAAGGTGCATTTTAGATAATGTTTCTTTTATAAATGTATACAAAACATAACAATATTGAGATAGTAAGAGTTTAGAAGTGTTGATTTTTGTTTTGTTTTATATTTTTACCCCACAAACTCCTGCAAATATTGGCTGCGATTTTTCAAAAACGGCCGTGCAAAAGACGGCTGCACGGTTGGCTGGCTAATACACTGATGGTTGGTCATGACCAGTAGATAATATATGTGTGGTTCAGGTAACACTGGCAAAAAAAATAGGGTAGTTAGGTAGGCTTTTTTTTATTTTTTATTTTTTTTCTCAGTAATGAATTCAATTCTGATAATGAATTTAATCTGTTTAAATTACTTTACCTTGAGTTCGATATTTTTGGCATTATCAACAATTTTGATTATTTTATTTTATTTTATTTATTTATTTCTTGATTTTTTTGATTTTATTTTTTTGATTTTTTAAAAATATTTTTTTAATTTTTGCATAAAAAGTTTTAGGGTCGGCCCCTTAAAACAGGGTCGGTCGGGTTACCTGAACCACACATATTTTTTATGTGGCCTTACTGATACAGGTAATAGATACAGTCACAGGGATATTGAATATCAAAACGATTTCAGATCAATAGAGAACGGTTGGACCTAGAGTCGTCAATGGACAATAACAATTTCTTATTTGTTGTTATTTTTAATATCTTTTATATTTTTCAGTGCCATTTCTGCCTTAAGCTGCACCCTTAGATGCCCTGAATGTTCAAGAATGTCCAAGAAAAGAATATAGTATGCGTCAGTCTTCCATTGTTTGTGGTTGTTTATGACTGCGTTCCGCTTTATGTAGAACTCAGCATTAATAACCTGCAACGGATGGCTTGAACTTGCAACCGAAATAAAAAGGACTGGATGTACATGAACCATTAATGAGTCGCAGTTATCTGTGGTTAATGGATACAATAGTGGCCACTGGGAATAAGTGATGTGCCAAACAATCAATTTTGGCCAACGATCAGTTATGTAGTAATTGATATTAAGTTATGACATTCCTCAAGACATCATTGCAAAACATAGAATTCTATTATCGCTGAAAACAAAAACAAAACATACAAGCTACTTAAAGTCAAGAATCAGTCGGATTACCACCATCTCAAAATAGTACAAAATAAACTCCTTTTCTACATACAAAGAAAGTTACATTTTTTCGCGCACAATGCAGTGAACCCGAGCTTTCATTCGTCTTAGTGACATTGGTGAGAAGTGAGTGAGTTCAAGTATGTTACCCAGACATGATTTGATATTTTGTAGCGACTCCATGGTTGAGAGGGTAAAGATGCTGCATTGGAAACCATCTCAACGCTGCGAGTTTGATTCCCACTGGGAACTCGACTTGTAAGTGTTGATTCTTATCGACGACGGGAAGTATACAGTATGTGTCATACATGTTCTACCCAGGAATAAGTGAGTAGTCTGCTTCCACCACTAAAAACTGTTGACCATCATACATAGGCTAAAATGTGCTGAAAAATGACGTAACGCTAAACAAACAAAAACAATTGAAGTTGTATTTCAATTGCCCTTAAGAAAAATGTTCTTGTCCAGTCCATGTGGTAAGTAGCATACACATATATGGGTCCTTTATTCAAGGTCATGCAGTTTTCATGTCCAGTCATACTCTTAAATCCCTTCTTCTTCTTCCAAGTAAAGAGCTAGGATCTTCATAGATCATAATTAGCTCTTAAAATAATGAGACAACCTAATTTGCCTATGTGTTTTCAATAGACCGTGTGTTGCACATTTATGTTTACATGTTCAAGGTCAGTGTGAATACTGATGTACATGTACTTTTGGTGTTCATTCCAATAAGCTGTCCGACAATTTCAGATCTTGCGCAAGACATTTTCCCTTGGCTTTGTCCGTCTGATGGGGATGGTAAATAGAAGGTCCTAACTACCAAAGGTTATCCTGTCTGCATGTTAAATAATTATTACAATCTTTCTGACAGTTAGAGTAGGGCAGGGTTTCATGATTATTTTTTTATTCTTCACCTCTCACTGAGGTGGCTCTAATAACCATAATGTGCTGATTATTATTTTCATTTGCATTCCAGTTTTTTTTTTAATGAGTTGAGCTCGCTATGAGGCAGTGCCTTATTCATATTATTATTACTAAGAAAAAATGAATAAAGGTGAAAGAATTATCAAAATCGGATGATAAACAAAGAAAATATGATCATTTGTAAGTTCTATTGAAACGGATATGGAAGCCGCCATTTAAAGAGCTATGACATCACTGTTCTAAATGACTTTATGTGGAATATTTTTAAATCTGAAAATTACTGATTTATAGGGGGAAAAAATAACAGTAATTGTATAAAAAATATGTATACTTAATGGCAATAAGGCTTTATATGACCAATACATGATTTTGCATTCATTTGCATTGGTTTCTTTGTTTTAAACGATATTAATCAATATTCCATATATGGTAATTTGGAACTATGACGTCATAGTTCTAAAAATGGCGGCTCCCATATCCGTCTTAGAACAACTTTCAAATGTTCATATCTTTTTTGTTTATCATCCTAATTTGATAATTATATCATCCTTTTCCAAGTATTTCATAACTCTCGATAACAGAGCGTGTTTTGCTGTGTCGCTACATTCCCTGGTTACCAACTCATAATTCCTTTTGTGCATATTCAATCATAGGTATTTTAAGCACCCATGAATAAATTTCTACTTTTAATCGGCACATATACATTCTTATATGACCTGAAGACCTGGACAGAGTTTTGATAACCGGTTTTATAGTGTAATTTTGCCGTCACTTGGTGGATTAGTTTTTTTAAATGTCTCTTTTTTTATAAGAAAAAATGTACTTACTCCACACTTTAGTCTCCCAATCCCACTTACTCTCGAAAGATTTACATTTGCCGGTCTCTCGGTCACAGAACTTCCATAAACCGTTATATTCCGACTTGCTATAATATTCCGATTTGAATTCTATGGTGTACCAGTATGGCAATGCCACTCCGAGTATTTGAATAATAAGCGCCACGATCAACAAAAAAAAAATGATTTTAAGAAATTTTGAGGAATCGCCGAAACCCATTTTTATCTGATGAATACACGTTTCCGAAAAAACAACACTTGGTTTGTAAGATGTCGACTGCCTAAAGATAAGCGTAACCTTCTTTAGAGGATGTTGTCAGATAAACTGACTTTTCCTATCACGACAAGTGTTTATTAAGACCTCACTAAGGGAATTGGCCAATCGTTGCGGCAATGTATGCTTCGATTACTATGGGAAGCCATAACCGTCAAAATGTGGATATTTACAAACCATATCTATCTATCTTCCTTTAATGCCAAACCCCTGCTGGGGACCTAGGCATGCGTCGTCATACCGACAATGACTGTTAGTATTTTAAAAATGTATTTAAAAGAAATTTAATAGAAACATTGAAGTTTTTGGATGTTAGGTTTAAAAATAAAAACATACATTGAATTTATGGTGAGATACGTTCAATTCTGCTGACTGCAGAACGTTCAATTCTGCTGACTGCAGAATTGAACTGTTCTATATTGGGTAATATAGGGATGTCAGGAGCTAATGAATTCCAGTAAAAGACTGTTCTGGGGAAAAAGGAGAATTTGTAGTAGTCAGTGGTTGCGTCAATTAATTTGAAAGCAAGCGAGTGTGAATGTCGGGATCGTCTGTTCGTTAGCGTCATGTAGTCTTCTAGAGGGATAGCTACCAGGTCATTTGTGATCTTGTAACATAGGGAGAGTCGACTGTCGATACGTCTTTGGTCTAGTCTTCTCCACTGGAGGGACTGGAGCATCTCAGTGACACTACTGGTCCGTCTGCAGTCTTGTTTTGCCCAGCGTGCTGCCCGGCGCTGTACGGCCTCGATCTGGTTTATGGCAGTCTCAATATGAGGTGACCAGACACTTGAGCAGTACTCCAGTTGAGGGCGGACAAGAGTTTTATAGGCCATGGACTTTAGATCTTCAGAATGTACCTTGATGTTTCTCCTTAAAAACCCTAATGTTTGATTTGCTTTTTTGGTGATGTTGTTGATGTGTGTGTTCCATTGTAAGTCCTCTGCAATAGTGAGGCCTAAGTATTTTGCAGAGGAGGTAGACTAAAGTTTAGTGTTGTGTAAGTAATAGGTTGTGTCGATGTGTTTCTTTACCCTTGTGATGTGTATAACTTGACATTTTGACGGGTTAAACTCCATGTCCCACTGTTTTCACCAAGGTTCAAGAGTGCATAAGTCTGTCTGTAGTGTTTGTGATTGTTTTTCTTGAGTAATTGCGAGGTATATGGCAGTGTCATCTGCAAATAACCGGACCCGAGAGTTTACCAGGGAGGGAAGATCATTTATGTATGCAAGAAACAGTAGGAGAGGCCATTTAATTCAATATGAAGTCATTTGATGACGTACATAGTGATTCGATGCGACGTGTAAACTCTGTTCATTCGTTACAAAGTGAATTGATACTGTTCGAAGTGAAATGATACGGTGTAAAATTTCAAACCATACGACGCAAATAGAAATCATTCAGTGCAATGACAAATTATTTGACAAAAAAACTAATACAATACAATAAAATACAAGTCGGAACTTAAACGATTCATCGAAAATGTGAAGTGATACAGAACAAAGTAAATCAGCATGATGCAATATGAATCAGTTTAACGCAAACACATTTAGTCTGGTGGTAAGTAAAATCGTCGGGCGAAAACAAAGTCTGTGCAATGCAAACGCAATCCGTTCGATAGATTTCATTACGTGCAAAGTGAAACGGTGCGACATCTGGCGGCGATATTTGCCACATCACTTGCAGGGCTATTTCCTCTACATAATTACTGGCCTTATATGATAAATCAAAGTACTAAAAGTACTGAGAATGCAAGGTGTATCCTATCAAAGGAAAGACTGTATGAATATTTGCACGATTGCTGGACATTTCAAATTTCCATAACTTTTACATAGTTTAAGCCAACTTGGCGATCTTGGGCGACCTACCAAAATCTTAGAGGGTCAATCCATTCCAGATATATTGTGATCAATTGTCATTAAACTATTTAAAATCTAGACTATAATATTATTTTATGAAATTGCTGATGGATAGACAGATTTGTGTTTTTTGCCAAACTGTCACTCAAGATGACCTCCATGTCTAAATTATGTCATTTACAGAGTGGCGTGTATTAAGTAGTCTTCCGGGAACAAGATGCACAAGAGTACCTGTATCACTCTACTGGCTTGAATAGTCTAAGGCCTACCGGAAAACAGTTTTTTAAAAAATCAAAGGCTATAACTCTGATGTGTCTAGTCTGATGCAACTGGTTTTGAACTTGTCCAAGTTCAGTGGCGTAACCTAGAAAACATCTTCTGCTGCAAGGGACAAATGACTTAACAAGAGGCAATACCCGTTGATTCAACTTCCCTATGTCTGTCCCACACATTGAAAAGAAACTTTACTGTAGTATTTACTAAAAAAATAAAATAAAAATTTAGTGGTGGAAAGAAGAATTGAAATTGACTATAAGTAAATACACGGGTAAAAGTGACCATAATTTTGATAAATAAACAACAACAACAAGAAGCAGAACAGAAACTAGCTGGACGAAGTAGGTTAAAATGCTGCAGCCATTTGCAGTTTCAAACGGTGTCCGGTTGGGGCTAGATACAATGTCGCATTGTCGTGGGCAACAATGCGACACCCAACAATGCGACATTGCAATATGACAATGCGACATTGCGATACGACAACTCGAATTTTAAGAGACAACGCGACATTGCGATACGACATCATTAAAAGTTTTAAATGTCGAAAAACTCGAGATTCGTTATTCAACAAAAATATTCTGAATATCGAAAAACAAAAAACAATCTGAATATCGAAAAACAAAAAACTCGAGATTCGTTATTAAAAAAAAAAGAGTTTTGAATGACGAAAAACAAAAAACTCGAGATTCGTTATTCACCAAAAAAAATGTTGAATGTCGAAAAACAAAAATCTCGAGATTCGTTATTCAAAAAATAGTTTTGAATGTCGAAAAACAAAAAAACTCGAGATTCGTTATTCAATGAAAAAAAATCTGAATATCGAAAAAAATAAATAATCGAGATTCGTTATACAACCAAAAAAATCTGAATATCGAAAAAAAACACCTCGAGATTCGTTATTCAACAAAAACAATCTGAATATCGAAAAAAACACACTCGGGATTCGTTATTCGACAAAAAAAATCTGAATATCGAAAAAAACAAAAATCGAGATTTGTTATTCAAAAAATAAGTTTTGAATGACAATAGACAATAGACAATATTTTATTCCGAGTAATTTAGGCCTCTGGCCCATAATACAAATAACATATTGCATATTATACAACTATACAGCAATGTGACGAAAGTAGATAAAGAGACAAACAAATAAAGTAACAAACATTGAAATATATAGTACAGTGGACTAGTACAAAAAGTACAACTACTGACAAATATACCAAATAGAGTTTCTATTCATGTACCAATGTTGTGAGCTTGGAAAAAAGTTTTCTCTTATTAAACATTGTATACACATATTTCGAAAGTTGCGTTAACTTATAAGGATCTGTTGTACTCATTAAATTGTAGAAAACATAAATACTATTAAAGTTACCGCCTATGACTTCGAAAAGGTATTGATTGCGTAAGTTCGTATAATACGAACATTTCATAACAACATGAATTTCGTCTTCTATTTCGTGAGAGTTACATAACATACATATTCTATGTTCATATGCGATATTATTGTGTCTGCCCGTTTCAACAAAAAGAGAATGTGCTGAACATCTAAGTTTAGACAGTGCAATTTTAAATTTCAATGGTATGTTTAATGTTAGATACCTTTCAACATCCAAATGTGTTTTAAAATGTTGATAGTGAATAGCTTTGCTTGACTGGTTTAAGTCGCCACGCCAATTTTGCAAGGCTCAATCTATTAAACGCTGCTTAAAAATAGAAATAAATAATTGCTCATCACCTACATCTTCTGAAATCCACACAAAACCAAAACCATATTTGCATAGTAAGGATTTAACACGTGTTGCCCAGGTTACTCTTCCAACCTCATCAAGATTTCTAAGCATAATATAACACTGTTTAGGATACCTTGTATTGTTCATTCGGATAAGATGTAGCCAATATTTTATACATTTACAATAATAAGTAATAAAAAGAGGAAATCTGCCGCATTAGCCACGTGCAAAAGCGTGAAATGTATTTTTGTACAATTTTAAATATCTACAACAAAATTGGTTTTGAGCATTTTCAATTAGTGGGGAGTATTCATATCCCCATAGTTCTGATCCATATGTTAAGATTGGCACAACCATAGTATCAAATAATTTAAAAAGTTCATAACGATCAAAGAAACCGACATTTCTTTGAAGTTTGTATAGTGATATAATCGATTTTTTACTTTGAATTGCAAGCATATTTTTTGCTTTAGTCCATATTAGTTACGGGGTGATGTATTAACCCATATACTTATAAAACGAGACTGTTTCTATTTTGTTTCCATTATAAACCCAGTTTTCGTTTCCTCTAAGATAGCCCCCGTTTCTTAAGACTATAATTTTTGTTTTCTTTAGATTAATTTGCATACCAGTTCTAATGCAAAAGTTGGAAATAACATTTATCTGAGATTGTAGGAGTCTTACGGTATCACTGCAGTTTGCCATGTCATCGGCGTATAAAATTGCAAAGATATCATCTACTTCTTCTGAAATATGTATACCGTTTGTGCACGTAAGCTTTAATTCATCAATCAAATCATTAATAAAGAGATTGAACAGAATCGTGCTTAATTTACATCCTTGCCGACACCCAATATTACATTGAAATACGTCAGTATAGCTTTCACAACCAGTGCGAACGCATGATGAAAGATTATTATACATGGCAATTAAAAGTGTCAGATATTTACCACCCACTCCTTTCCTTATAAGGCTGTTTAACATCTCTGTAGGATCAATAGTATCGAAAGCTTTACAAAAATCAACAAACAGGCAATAAAATCTCCCACCTTTTTTACTAATATACTTTTGAACCATTGCCATTAACGTAAACAGATTATCTATAGTGGAATAACCTTTTCTAAAGCCTGATTGGGCCTCATCAATCTTATTATGACTTTCTGCCCAGGTTGATAATCTATTAAACATCATTCCAGTTAAAATCTTGTTAAGAGAAATACCGCGGAAGTTGTTAGCGTCATGTAATGAACCGGATTTGTGAAATGGGCATAAAATGCTTTGACCCCAAACTATTGGAAAGACACCCGTATCCAATATTCTATTATACAAAGGTAATAATACATCTGAGATGTCTGAAATCGTGCATTTTACCATCTCTGCTAGTATTCCACTATGACCTGTAGATTAACCAAGGTTCAAATCTTTAACACTTTTTTGTAGTTCTAAAGGTGAAAATGGGTCATTAAAAATGTCGTCGATAACATGATTCTGTTGTAGAAGATTTTCAAAATCTATAGTGTTACCCAAGTCTTCATTATACAATAATTGTTTAAAATGTTCATACCATTCAGCTTTAGAGACATATTCAGTGGATGTATTACTGCGTTTGAACCTAAGTTTTTTTTTACCATTTTCCAAAATAAATTTGTGTTATTCCGCGATTCTATTAGTTCTTGTTTAAGTTTTTCCTGCAATTCATTTTGTTTTTGTTTACAATACTGCTTAAATCTATTTTTGCTATGTTTATAATGTTGTAGATTTCCCCTCGTACTAATCATTCGGAAATGTCTTAATTGTCTCAGTTTTTCTTTCTTCATATTTTCACAATCATCATCCCACCAATCCGGGTGTACATGTTTGTCATTTATAGCGTTTAAAAGAGTTTTGATTTTCTGTACCGTGATTTTCATCATTTGCTTGCCTATCATTTACTCTTGGTGATTGAAATGAGAACTTGCATACAAGTGGAAAATGATCAGACTCAGATCGTTCACCTATTTCAAAATGTGTGACAAATGGGAACAAGCTAGATGAAACAATAAAATCATCTACTAAACTGCGGCCATCATTTGCTGTAGATGTAAAATGTCCAACTTTGTCATTAAATATTCTACCATTTAGAATATGAATACAATACATTTTACACATTTCCATAAGTGCATAACCAAACGAGTTGCAAGTTCGATCCTTAGAGTTTCTATACATATTGAAGTTATCATTATCGTACACAACATTATCATCATTAAAAACAAAATCAACATCATCATCTTCAATAATATCTTGCATTGAACCACATCTAGAGTTAAAGTCTCAAGCTAATACAAGTTCATCTTCGGGAAACTCTGAAACAACTTCTAATAACTGTTCTTTAAATATTTCCACACTATTTGATTCATCATTTGCGTCATAAACACTTGAGCCTTCTGGAGAAATATATAGAAAACCCATCAAAATACTTTTATTTGTCTTGTTACCATTAAGCTTGTCACCATTAAACCTTAGAAAGATGCAATTTTCTGCATGATTAAAAACTCTTGTAATTAAGCCACCCTCTATTAAGTGAGACCTAACAAAAAAACAAACACCGCCAGAGTGGCGACCTTTACTGGATCTTTTCTTTCTAATATTATTATAACATTGGTATCCATCTACAATGTCATTAAACTCATCCTCGTATTTTGACCAAGTTTCATTAAGTGCACAAATATCAAATTGTTTCAAATAACTTAAAAAATCATTATTACTAGTATATTTTAATAACCCTTGAATGTTCCAAGATAGAATGTTGATATCTATGTTGTTTTCTACAGTATTTGTATAAAGACCTTGACCAGTGTCCTATTTATTCAAGATTATAATGTCGTTGCTTTCTGAGTCGTACACATATGCCTCGCCATTGATTACTAATTTATCATATCTGAGATACGCTCTGTTTCCTTTTGTAATTTCTCTGCTGAGAAAGGGTCTGAGGTCATACCTAGCTTTTGAGACTCTACTAGGAAAACCTTCAGAAACATAAATGTCAGGTCGGAATGCGCTATCTACAGTTGGGTTACGCTCGTCGTTGTCCGTATTATAATTTTCATTTGGTCTCCTATGACGCTGTTCAGTAAGGTCCTTCCTTTTTGAGCGATATTCTTTTAGAACTCTATCTTTGTCCTTAAAGAAGGAGAACTTCACGATAACTGCTCTTGTGGTGTCTTTCCCTGGTGTGCTCTCTCAATGCGTATGTCTTCGTCACTTAAGTCTAAATCAGTCTAATGGGATGACAGTAGGGTAAGTGTGAGGTTTGGTGCACCCTAGAACCGGTTTAAACCCCCAGTGGCCTACTTTGCCACTGACCGTTACAAGGCGGTAGCCCTATTGTCAACCCTTTTGTGTTTGTGTTGTCTTTTGCATTTAATATTGCCTTTGCCTTCTTGTTTGTCTGTTTGTGTGTTTGTTTCTGTGTTTTGTGGTTGACTGTCCTCCTTGAATGCTACTTTCCCTGTCCGATCTTTTTGTATTTCTTTATATAGTGCCTTACTTTTTCTTCGGTTTCTTCCCAAGTTTCATTTTTGTTTTCCGGGATACCAAAGAATTTCAATTTCTCACGGCGTGATTGCGCTTCTACTCTTTCACATTTATCTTCACTTACTCTCAATCTTTCTTCTAGTTGCTTAATATTCTTAGACATAGTTTCCATTGATTGTTGCAACGAATCTTGTTTCTCATTCAATTTTTTATTTGACGCGGTCACGTCTCTTAACGAATTTTCAAATCCTTCAAATTTGCCTTCCATGCGTCGAATACTTCTGTGTATATCGAGCATAACATCGAACATAGGGTTACTGGGCAGTTCATTTGATACATTAGTAGTGTGGACGTCGTTGTGTTGAGGACTAGACGTGACTATATCTGAATATCGTCGATCATCTACGCGATGTTGACTTTGTGAAATAGGTGGATGAGTTAACCACGCATTAATTTGTGGTTGATTTATGTTCTCTGTGTTCGCTGCCGATGCATTTATAGAAAAAGCCGAGCTACTTCTGAGCGCTCTGCTCGCATTCGCTCCCCGCGTATTAACACCATATGCGCCACGTCCGCGACCACTAGGGTCTGAGTCTTGTTTAGGATGGCCAGGATGTGTCTCCACACCCTGAGCAGCTAGCAGAAAAAATAGACATACACGTATGCATAAAGGAATGCAATTCAGCTTGAGTGTTCTAAGGTGGCCTTTTACTTTCACAGGCTGCGAGAAGCAACCGATCCGACTTCTCCACGTATTCAGATCTACACCCAAGTCCTTGTGAGATGTGCTAACCGCTCCAATCTAGAGGAGGCTCGCTGTTTATGCCGCAATGTGATTGCGCTGCCTATTTCATACAGTTAGAACCGATTTTTTCCCAATTAAGTACTGTCACTTGCACCAGTAATTATATTACAACATAGTGCTTATCCAACCGTGACGATTTCTGCGCGATAACAATGACTTGTTATATTCTATTCTATCTGCATATACCCCACCCACCTGGCGTACCAGGCTAAGTTTATGAATGTTTATGAATGCCAAAACGTCACAATTTCACAGTTTACCTTTTAATACGTAATCACCTTGTATTGCCTGTGCCTTCCGTCACATGTTGCATAGAAATTATCCATTTAAAACCCTGCTATAAAAGGTGAAATTAAAATTTCACATCCAGAATAAGTTTCACGCTTTGTTTATCAAACTCGAGATTCGTTATTCAACAAAAAAATCTGAATATCGAAAAAGAAAAATTTCGAGATTCGTTAGTCAAAAAATAAGTTTGGAATGTCGAAAAACAAAAACTCGAGATTCGTTATTCAATAAAAACAATATGAATATCAAAAAACAAAAAACTCGAGAATCGTTATTCAACAAAATAAAACTGAATATCGAAAAACAAAAAACTCGAGATTCATTATTCAACAAAAACAATTTGAAATATCACAAAAAACAACTCGAGATTCGTTATTAAAAAAATAAGTTTTGAATGTCGAAAAGCAAAAAACTCGAGATTCGTTATTCAACAAAAAAAACTAAATATCGAAAACAAAAAACTCGAGTTTTTTGTTTTCGATATAACAGTAGCAACAGTTGTTGTTACTTTTATTTTTAACCATCACGTTTTATAGAAAAACCCTTTCGCAACCATCATATGTTTACACTGCTTCGCATCATGTTTTATAGACAACCTCTTTCGCACCTCGTTCTCAACCGTTACAGTTGAAACTTATTAAACAAAATAGGTCTGTAGTCGGATAACGAGTGTCATCGGCGGGAAGATCAGCCTCATAGACATGCGGTCTCACGGATTATAAAAGCCTTATGGTCAACCTAATAATATCACCCCACTTGAGATTGTTTATCGCAGTTTTTATTCTACTGCTGTAGTACTGAAGTATGTACACCGGTACATTTGAACATGCGTTTTCTGTCGGATTACGGGTGTTGCCGGCGGAAAAATCAAAATCTTAAGATTTTGATAAAAGATACGTGGTCTCAGCGATTTCTTAAAGCATGATGGCAGACCTACTAAAATCGACCTATTTAAAATTATTTATTAACGTTTCAGTTCTACTGCTGTGTTACTGAAGTTTGCACTGAAACATACTCGAAATGGTGTTTTTGTCGGGTTGCGGGTGTTGCCGGCGGGCAGATCAACCTCATAGGCACGCGGGTTCAGCGGTTTTTTAAAGCCTTTTGGTAGTGCTACTAAAATCACACCACTTGAGACCGTTGATCACCATTTTGGTTCTACTGCTGTATGATTGAAAGTTCGAAAGTAGTAAAAAAAGACGTCTGGTCGTCGGATAACGAGTTTTGCCGGCGGGCAGATCAACCTCATAGACATGCAGTCTCACTGGATATTAAAAGCATGATGGCCAGCTTACTAATACCACCCCACTTGAGATTTTTTATCGCCGATTTTGTTCTATTGCTGTAGTACTGAAGTGTGTACACCGATACATTTGAACATGCGTTTTTTGTCCGATTACGGGTGTTGCCGGCGAAAAAATCAAACTCATAGATACGTGGTCTCAGCGGATTTTTAAAGCATGATGGCCAACCTACTAAAATCACCGTATTTGAAATTCTTTATCAACGTATTAGTTCTACTGCTGTGTTACTGAAATGTTCACTGAAATATACTCGAAATGGCGTTTTTGTCGGGTTTCGGGTGTTGCCGGCGGGCAGATCAACCATATAGACACGCGACCTCAGCGTTTTTTTAAAGCCTTTTTGTAGTGCTACTTAAATCACACCACTTGAGGCCGTTGATCACAATTTTGGTTCTACTGCTGCTGGATTTAAATTTCGAAAGTAGTAAAAGAAAGACGTCTGGTCGTCGGATAACGAGTATTGCCGGAGAGACAATCAACATCATAGACATGCAGCCTACTAATACCACCCCACTTAAGATTGTTTATCGCAGTTTTTGTTCTTTTGCTGTAGTACTGACCTCTGTACTCCGGTACACTTGAACATGCGTTTTTTGTCGGATTACGGGTGCTGCCGGCGGAAAGGTCGTCGGATAACGAGTGTTGCCGGCAGGACGATCAACATCATAGACATACAGTCTCACTGGATTTGAAAAGCCTGATGTCCAACCTACTAATACCACCCCACTTGAGTTTGTTTATCTCAGTTTTTGTTCTACTGCTGTAGTACTGAAGTGTGTACTGAATTGAAAATAAAACATAAAGACCGTTAGTAGAGAAGTTTCACGTGAAACTATTCTAAATTACTATAGTTTCGCGTGTACCTCTAAAATTAAAAAAAAAATACGTTTTATTGAGTGAATATAAACAGTTACCATGTAAACACAAAATCCGCGAGACCGCATGTCTATGAGGTTGATCTTCCCGCCGGCGACACTCGTTAACAGACCTATTTTGTTTAATAAGTTTCAACTGTAACGGTTGAGAACGAAGTGCGAAAGTTAAGATGATGGTTAAAAACGGAAAGTAGAAACAACAATAGATGTTGATGGTAGTGCTTCTACTGCTCTACTGCATTTACTGATAGCCGTATATACTGCTACTGCTGCTGATACTACTAGTAGTAGCTACTGCTACTGCACCTACCGCAAGCAGTAACTAAAAAGTCACATCATTAACGGTAGGGAAACAAATATATATACTTTATATTGGCGAAGCGGTTGTGATATAAAACATGATGGTTAAAAATTGAACGTAGAAAGAAAAAGAAATACTTGCGAGATGAGAATACCTATTGAGATGGTGATGCTACTGCTTCTACCACTGCTATTGTCCTACTGATGCTACTGCCAGCAGTTAATATTGCTACTACTGATACTGCTAGCAATAGATACTGCTACTGCTGTTACTGTTACTTCTACTACTAGCAGTATCTGAAATGTTACAGCAGTAACGGTAGAAAACAAAACATATAAACCATGATATTATTTGGGTTAAAAGTGGAAAGTAGAAACAACAATATATGTTGATGGTAGTGCTTCTACTGCTCTACTGCATTTACTGCTAGCAGTATATACACAGAACAAAATTTCTAAGTATCAACTTTTGTATCTTAACCAATTTTCTTATTTTAAATATATTTTTTTTAGAATAAATATATGATAAGTATTTTATTTTGACCCATAGTTTGTAAAACATTTATTTTTTGTTTAAATTGTTACATCTTTTGAGAGTTACCCTCCCTTTATATGAAAACATGAAATGTACTGATAAAACACATAACATGAGTCAAAGATCGCTTAAAGATATAAAATTCTTAAAATTGGTATGTAATAATAGAAAAAAACATAACAAATTTACCCATTTATCGCAGATTTTCCGTCTATAAAAAAATGAAATATGGATAATCTTAAATTACCTCCCTTTAAATTGAATATTGTTTGAAATTCAAGTAACTGTAATTTAGCGTTAACATTAAATATTTCGAAAATTTCTTTTGCAAACGCATTTGTAGTGGTAATGCTAGTAAACATGATGTCAAAATAATTTTAGCTGGCATATTTTAGAATTAGGAACATCGAGAACTTCACTAATTCGAAGTACTTAATAAAATACTATATACCCAGTTGTACAAGTGTTATAACGTATTTATAAGAAAACACATTGACTTAAAAGTTTTAAAATATGTTCATGCAATCAGAGCAGACGATTTACACTCGTTATTTTGCAGTTTTACCGTATCTCTAATCAAGCTCAAAATACACAAAACAATGAGAATATTATTGACATATTCTTAGGTTGATACTTAGCAATTTGGTTTAGTGTACTGCTACTGCTGCTGATACTACTAGTAGTAGCTACTGTTTCTGCTCCTACCGCTAGCAGTAACTAAAAAGTCACAGCATTAACGGTAGGGAAACATATATATATATACTTCATATTGGCGAAGCGGTTGTGTTAAAAAACATGATGGTTAAACATTTAACGTAGAAAGAAAAAGAAATACTTGCGATATGAGAATACCTATTGAGATGGTGATGCTACTGCTTCTACCGCTGCTACTGTCCTACTGATGCTACTGCCAGCAGTTAATACTGCTACTACTGATACTGCTAGCAATAGATACTGCTACTGCTGTTACTGTTACTTCTACTACTAGCAGTATCTGAAATGTTACAGCAGTAACGGTATAAAACAAAACATATAAACCATGATATTATTTGGCGAAGCAGTGTAAACATATGATGGATGCGAACGGGTTTTTCTATAAAACTTGATGGTTAAAAATAAAAGTAGAAATTACTGTTGCTACTGCTGCTATTGCTCTACCGCTGCTACTGCTAGCTACTGCTATATCTTCGCCGTACGTGCGCCCAGCGCCCTGACACTTTCTTTACGTCTGTGCCTTGGTTGGATTCTGCTACTGCTGTTACTGCTGCTACTGCTGAGGGTTGTGTATACAACTTGAAGGTTAAAAAGAGAAACTAACTGCTACTATGACCAACTGCTACTGTTGTTACGCTAACAATAGCTACTGCTACTGCTGAAAATGCTAGCTGTAGCTACTGCTACTGTTGCTAATACTAGTAGTAGCTATTGCCACTGCTGTTATTGCTCCTACTGCTAACAGTAGCTGAAAAGTTACAGCTATAACGATAGAGAACAAAACGGTTGCTAGTCAAAACGTCCCCTGGTCAAAACGGCCCCAAATTGGTCAAAACGTCCCAAAACGTATTTTCAAATAGTCCAAAAGTTCGAAAGTAGTAAAAAAAGACGTCTGGTCTTCGGATAACGAGTTTTCCGGCGGGCAGATCAACCTCATGACATGCAGTCTCACTGGATATTAAAAGCATGATGGCCAGCTTACTAATACCAGCCCACTTGAGATTTTTTATCGCAGTTTTTGTTCTAATGCTGTAGTACTGAAGTGTGCACACCGATACATCTGAACATGCGTTTTTTGTCCGATTACGGGTGTTGCCGGCGAAAAAATCAAACTCATAGATACGTAGTCTCAGCGGATTTTTAAAGCATGATGGCCGACCTACTAAAATCACCGTATTTGAAATTCTTTATCAACGTTTTAGCTCTACTGCTGTGTTACTGAAGTTTTCACGGAAATAGACTCGATATATATGTAAATTGGGTGTTGCCGACCAAAATCATCAATATTTCAATACAAAGAAAAATGGAAATCAATTATCAAAAAGAAAACAATTATCAAAAAGAAATCAATGTTTGCAAATTTCTTAAAATTGGATTACACAATCCATGTAAAAATAAGACTACAAAAGATTCTAATTATTGCAGTTTGCATAAGTATCTATTACAAACAAGTCATGTATTGCCATGCTCAATATGTAAAAAAGGTACAAGAGCAAAAAATAAAATTTGTGCTGATTATAGGTGGAGTTTCAGTCAGAATAATGGCAAGTTATTGGAAATTTAAAAGATTATAATGCTGAGTGCTTAAAATTTAGACGTATTCATGTTTAATCACGTTATAGCGAGAGGATCAGCCACACCATGGCGAAGCCATGGCGGGCGAAGCTAAGCCACCTTAAATTCCCTGTGCTCCAATGGACTGTAGGTATAGCGAGATGACCGGTGGGCCAGAAGCCTCGCTGCATTCTAGGCGTTATATGTGTGGGACCATGGCGAAACCATGCCGACCTGCTGGTAAGACGTAACGCATGCTGGTAAGACGATACGTTGAGCATCGTTAGTCTTAGTGTGTGGGACCATGGCGAAGCCATGGCGGGGCGAAGCCATATATATATTTTGGTCTAGAATATATATATATTTGAGCCATGGACAGGTGGGCTATGTATTTTAGTCCATGGACAGGTAGGTTATGTTTTTTTGACAGATATTGACCATGTTATGGGTTTTTTGGTTCAGAATTTTGGTGATTTTAGTCTGAAATTTTGATGATTTAGTGATTTTGGTGATTTTAGTCCAAAAAAATCAAAAAATTTAGGTTGTGATGATTTTGGTCGGCAACCCCCAATTTACATATATATCGAGTCTATTTCCGTGAAAACTTCAGTAACACAGCAGTAGAGCTAAAACGTTGATAAAGAATTTCAAATACGGTGATTTTAGTAGGTCGGCCATCATGCTTTAAAAATCCGCTGAGACTACGTATCTATGAGTTTGATTTTTTCGCCGGCAACACCCGTAATCGGACAAAAAACGCATGTTCAAATGTATCGGTGTGCACACTTCAGTACTACAGCAATAGAACAAAATCTGCGATAAAAAATCTCAAGTGGAGTGGTATTAGTAAGCTGGCCATCATGCTTTTAATATCCAGTGAGACTGCATGTCTATGAGGTTGATCTGCCCGCCGGAAATCTCGTTATCCGAAGACCAGACGTCTTTTTTTTTTACTACTTTCGAACTTTTTGACTATTTGAAAATACGTTTTGGGACGTTTTGACCAATTTGGGGCCGTTTTGACCAGGGGACGTTTTGACTAGGGGACGTTTTGACTAGCAACCGTTTTGTTCTCTATCGTTATAGCTGTAACTTTTCAGCTACTGTTAGCAGTAGGAGCAATAACAGCAGTGGCAATAGCTACTACTAGTATTAGCAGCAGTAGCAGTAGCTACAGCTAGCATTTTGCAGCAGTAGCAGTAGCTATTGTTAGCGTAACAACAGTAGCAGTTGGTCATAGTAGCAGTTAGTTTCTCTTTTTAACCTTCAAGTTGTATACACAACCCTCAGCAGTAGCAGCAGTAACAGCAGTAGCAGAATCTAACCAAGGCACAGACGTAAAGAAAGTGTCAGGGCGCTGGGCGAACGTACGGCGAAGATATAGCAGTAGCTAGCAGTAGCAGCGGTAGAGCAATAGCAGCAGGTAGCAACAGTAGTTTCTACTTTTATTTTTAACCATCACGTTTTATAGAAAAACCCGTTCGCATCCATCATATGTTTACACTGCTTCGCCAAATAATATCATGGTTTATATGTTTTGTTTTATACCGTTACTGCTGTAACATTTCAGATACTGCTAGTAGTAGAAGTAACAGTAACAGCAGTAGCAGTATCTATTGCTAGCAGTATCAGTAGTAGCAGTATTAACTGCTGGCAGTAGCATCAGTAGGACAGTAGCAGCGGTAGAAGCAGTAGCATCACCATCTCAATAGGTATTCATTCTCATATCGCAATTATTTCTTTTTCTTTCTACGTTAAATTTTTAACCATCATGTTTTTTAACACAACCGCTGAAGTATATATATATGTTTCCCTACCGTTAATGCTGTGACTTTTTAGTTACTGCTAGCGGTAGGAGCAGAAACAGTAGCTACTACTAGTAGTATCAGCAGCAGTAGCAGTACACTAAACCAAATTGCTAAGTACCAACCTAAGAATATGTCAATAATATTCTCATTGTTTTGTGTATTTTGAGCTTGATTAGAGATACGGTAAAACTGCAAAATAACGAGTGTAAATCGTCTGCTCTGATTGCATGAACATATTTTAAAACTTTAAGTCAATATGTTTTCTTATAAATACGTTATAACACTTGTACAACTGGGTATATAGTATTTTATTAAGTACTTCGAATTAGTGAAGTTCTCGATGTTCCTAATTCTAAAATATGCCAGCTAAAATTATTTTGACATCATGTTTACTAGCATTACCACTACAAATGCGTTTGCAAAAGAAATTTTCGAAATATTTAATGTTAACGCTGAATTACAGTTACTTGAATTTCAAACAATATTCAATTTAAAGGGAGGTAATTTAAGATTATCCATATTTCATTTTTTTTATAGACGGAAAATCTGCGATAAATGGGTAAATTTGTTATATTTTTTCTATTATTACATACCAATTTTAAGAATTTTATATCTTTAAGCGATCTTTGACTCATGTTATGTGTTTTATCAGTACATTTCATGTTTTCATATAAAGGGAGGGTAACTCTCAAAAGATGTAACAATTTAAACAAAAAATAAATGTTTTACAAACTATGGGTCAAAATAAAATACTTATCATATATCTATTCTAAAAAAATATATTTAAAATAAGAAAATTGGTTAAGATACAAAAGTTGATACTTAGAAATTTTGTTCTTTGTATATACTGCTAGCAGTAAATGCAGTAGAGCAGTAGAAGCACTACCATCAACATATATTGTTGTTTCTACTTTCCACTTTTAACCCAAATAATATCATGGTTTATATGTTTTGTTTTCTACCGTTACTGCTGTAACATTTCAGATACTGCTAGTAGTAGAAGTAACAGTAACAGCAGTAGCAGTATCTACTGCTAGCAGTAGCAGTAGTAGCAATATTAACTGCTGGCAGTAGCATCAGTAGGACAATAGCAGTGGTAGAAGCAGTAGCATCACCATCTCAATAGGTATTCTCATCTCGCAAGTATTTCTTTTTCTTTCTACGTTCAATTTTTAACCATCATGTTTTATATCACAACCGCTTCGCCAATATGAAGTATATATATTTGTTTCCCAACGTTAATGCTGTGACTTTTTAGTTACTGCTTGCGGTAGGTGCAGTAGCAGTAGCTACTACTAGTAGTATCAGCAGCAGTAGCAGTATATACGGCTATCAGTAAATGCAGTAGAGCAGTAGAAGCACTACCATCAACATCTATTGTTGTTTCTACTTTCCGTTTTTAACCATCATCTTAACTTTCGCACTTCGTTCTCAACCGTTACAGTTGAAACTTATTAAACAAAATAGGTCTGTTAACGAGTGTCGCCGGCGGGAAGATCAACCTCATAGACATGCGGTCTCGCGGATTTTGTGTTTACATGGTAACTGTTTATATTCACTCAATAAAACGTTGTTTTTTTTTTAATTTTAGAGGTACACGCGAAACTATAGTAATTTAGAATAGTTTCACGTGAAACTTCTCTACTAACGGTCTTTATGTTTTATTTTCAATTCAGTACACACTTCAGTACTACAGCAGTAGAACAAAAACTGAGATAAACAAACTCAAGTGGGGTGGTATTAGTAGGTTGGCCATCAGGCTTTTCAAATCCAGTGAGACTGTATGTCTATGATGTTGATCGCCCTGCCGGCAACACTCGTTATCCGACGACCTTTCCGCCGGCAACACCCGTAATCCGACAAAAAACGCATGTTCAAGTGTACCGGAGTACAGAGGTCAGTACTACAGCAAAAGAACAAAAACTGCGATAAACAATCTTAAGTGGGGTGGTATTAGTAGGCTGCATGTCTATGATGTTGATTGTCTCTCCGGCAATACTCGTTATCCGACGACCAGACGTCTTTCTTTTACTACTTTCGAAATTTAAATCCTGCAGCAGTAGAACCAAAATTGTGATCAACGGCCTCAAGTGGTGTGATTTAAGTAGCACTACCAAAAGGCTTTAAAAAAACGCTGAGGTCGCGTGTCTATATGGTTGATCTGCCCGCCGGGCAACACCCGAAACCCGACAAAAACGCCATTTTGAGTATATTTCAGTGAGCACTTCAGTAACACAGCAGTAGAACTAATACGTTG